>JABSMS010046820.1:0-23179 GCA_018902275.1 Aleiodes sp. PSUC_FEM 10030003
ATTATTATTATATTTAATAAAATGAAAATGTCTGATCAAGTGTTCGTATTTCCAATAACAATGTCAGCCAATCTTCAGTGGATCAAGTTTCATATGATTGTCGTTGCGTTCTCGAGATTCACATTCCGTCATCTACGAAACGTAGATGGACGACTGGAAGCGAGAAAGGATCATGTTCTGAACTGATACGATGTCAGACTCGGAATATCTAAAACTATTTGGAGGATTGCAAATATCCAATAGAGAAGATATCATTTCAGTTCAATTTTCTAGAGAATTTACAATGATTGCAATTGATTTCAGCTCTTATTGATTCAGTTCGAATTACAATTTAATTTTGCCAGATTTATTTCAGGATTTTAACAAGAAGCATTATCATAATTGGGATAATGAAGATTGATTTTAAAAAATTTGTAGAGTTTGTGCCAAGTAACTTTCATTCCATTCATTTTATTATCTACCTCGTTTCAAGTAATTGTCCAAAGTTATAAATGATGATAATAAATTTATATTATCGCACTATCATCTCAATTATATTTGCAAAAAGTATTTTTCAAAATTTGACAGCTCTTTTATTAGGTGAATCGTAATGTTTCTTCCCATTCTGTAATAATCGTAAATCAACTCAATTTCATTTACCCTGTATCTATGAAAAAAATAAACACTTTACTTATTGTACAATCGGTCACAGTGCCAAAAGCACCAAGGAGTAGCTATGAATTTCTCCTCATCCAACATTACCGTTGAATCTCGGTAAAACGAGACGATTTGTCAGGAGGTAGGATTATAGGACATGGCTTAATGCTCCAACAGTTAAATATACGGATCTGTCTAAATCTCTGTCGACAATGCTTGTATATACAGCATTCAAATTTGTCTTGAAATGAAATTAAAAAAAATTATTGCAACGAATGGAAATAATACTGTTGATAATGTTTAATCGTTATGGAATAATACACGATACAAACTAAGTGGAAGAGATAAAACGAGTTTTTCGTAGTGAAACAAATGCTATGAGAATAAGCGATGGTGGGTAAACCCACTTGGGTCTCATTCGTCTTCGTTATGTACCCACACTTGTACACTCAACGGCTAGCCATGAAGAGAAGTACTCTATTGCAAATTTTAGTGAAAAGCTGAGCTTCGTCATGCTTATCCATTCGATTGTTACAAGTCCATTTCATCTTTGTTAATTTTTTCCTTCAACTGTTTTTTTTTTGTAAAACACTTTTGCTTCGGAGCTCAAGCTTTTCATTATTTCACTCCTTGGTACCCTGAAATAACACCTTGTTTTCTCGCTCTTTCTCTCCTCCATAGCGCATTTCCCTCTTACTGAGGGATATAGAGTTTCTGTGCAAAGTGTATAAAGAGAAGAGTCCCCTTTTATGCATTTTCAACGTCCCAAATGTACACTGGCCAACGGTATATGCTTGCCAATCTTTTTTCTTTTCTCAGGCTTTTTCATTCTATGCTATTTTAATTGAGGCATGGGAGTGCCACGTGTTTACCGTCTATTCCAAGAATTCACCGAAATATTTGTCATATTCAGATGTCTCTGGCAATTTATTAGAAGAATGGACTATAATTTTATAGCTACATAATTAAGAATTTAATTTTTGAGGGGCGGAACATTGGGGAAAAAAATCTAAATTCACATCTCAGTAGAATGTAATTTACGTTTTAGAATATCATTATGGGACATTATTTCAATTATATTAATGACACAAAATTCTGTAATTTTCGTGACCTAGTAGGACAATAATTTCATGCAATGTTAGTTGATATTCCTAAAACGTAGAGGCTTTGTATCCGAATGTATTTTATTGTGTAGCTCTTCTGCAGGAGCTCTGTGGCAAGTACTTACTATCGTTCCGTCGCCTCTACCGTGCAAGGATTACGCTGTAGAAGACATTTAATTCACTGGATTATATGGTGAATTTATTCTTACACTTTGGTATAAGATTTGATGGTATAAAGAGACAGACAGCTCCAACATTATATAATAGTTTGTTGAATAAATTGAGGGCTCTGCAATTCATCATTTACTATTGCTGTGAGATTTGAGAAAAAACAACATAATAAAATTTTCATCATTTTAAATTCATCTAGTTTATTCATCAATTGCATTAATTTGACAAATAATTTTCTTCAGTAGATAATTTATATACAAATGTTTACACCCTGTGTGATTGAAATATAATCTGTACAAGAAGCGACAGCATTTTATCCTAACATGCTTACTCCATGGCTACGGTTCTCTTTACAATCTATCAGATGTTTAAACAATTCTACTAATTTTATGATTCAAGATAGACCGTATTCCACGCGCATAAAAAATAATATTATTACGCGTATTAATTGACTAAATCAGATCAAAAATAGGTCACTTAGTTCGACATATACGTGAAAATGTTGACTCGATTATACTGGCAGTAGTAATTAATATTTATCGCATTCATTCAATATATTCACAATTCTCACTGCTGAACCATATTTTTGGGAAACAATGAATACGTGAACAATTGTTCCAACGGAACAAAGGTGTATGAGTTAATGTGATTGGGTTTATTTTTCTTCTCGAATTTTTTCTTCATTAATTTTTTCGGTTGAACCGATGTGAAAAAATAGATTGTTTAAAATGTATTTGTCACAAAGTTCTGTATAAACTTGCAAATCAAAGAATCTCAGTCACTTTAAACTGTATTTTAGGTATCCAAAGTTTACTCTTATTCACAGTTGAAATGTTTACCAATCGATAAGCGGTGCGAGAAATTCAGACTCTGGAATTTGCCAGGAGTTTTTCAAGAAATTCTATTATGTCCATAGTATTGCCCGTAAAGTTGTCCACAGAAAGAAGAAAATCATACAAAGAGAAATCAATAAAAATAGCGCTGTTTTGATAATATTTTTAAAACAAAGAAGAAAAAAATATATTATTTATGCTCTCTAGTCTGAGTGGTTGTTAGTCCACGCAACGATATGTGTTTTTATTTAGTATCTAATAATACGAGAATCCATCTCAAACAGCACTTTGTGATAATCTGTGTAGACAAAAATTGAGTAAAATGAGTTTAATTTTACCAAAGGATCTAATTCATCTCACATTTACCTATTATCTGGCAGTGTTAGCCTCGAATGCAAAGTTGAATGAAACGCAAAAACATATAGAAAATCAATAGAGTTAAACCAACTTGTGCGTACTTTGTTTAGTATGAAGTCTTTTATTATCCGCACCCCGTCTTTGTATCTTTCGGTATGGAGCATTCTTTTTTCTATATCCGCGGTTCAATGAAGTTCAATTGAATCAAAATGGTATTGAAGCCCCGACATCAGTGTCCAGTGATTTAGCCGTTGTGAACCAGACAGATTGATCAATCTCTGTTGAGATATGAGAGAGGCCAGGAGTACTGTGATTGTCATTGTTCTGTCTCTGTAATTTAACAGTGAAATTTTTCAGCCTCCTGTTGGGCCAAGTACGATAGAATGAATCCTGAGAGCAACGTTTCAAGAGGCAACAGGGCATAATTGGCCGCGTAACGATGGAATGTGAGTGTCTTGGACAGCCGTAGTGTTTCAATACAATGACAGGCGATCCAAATTCCTCAGGTGGTTTCAAAATCGGTAAATTGTCCACTAAATTAGAAGGTTGTTGATGCATCGCACACATAGGACTGGCAGCAACTGGACACGTGGATCAGGATGATGAGAGCTCCATGACGGAAGAATTTGAGGTATCATCATCTAATGAGCTCTGCGTACCAACGCTTACCATAACCGATGGATATGAGATACTGTATGGTGAATCGTGAGATTTTTTACGGGGATGGCGTCTTTTATAGGGTTCCCAACCCCCTGGTTCCCGTTGTCAGTGTGTTGCGATAACATCTGGAGCGCTTTTAGTACTTTGTATACTGAAGGGCCTCTTTTGGTCAACCTCGATAACAGCTTCTGCTCGATAACGTGAATCGGCCGTTGCTGAATTCTTCGGTGTATCCGAGTGTTGAGAGCTACTTGTGTTAGTATTGCTAGCCGTGTGACCCGAGCCATGCTCCGAGTTGTATAAAAAACTTCCGTATCTCTCACCAGAACCAATTGTTTTCTGCCTGACAATACCCAGTGATGATTGATAGGGCTTTTCATCTAGTTCGGGTTTTGGGCTGTGATATCTCTGATAAGTAAGATATTCATCAGTTTCTGGATAATTTTGGGTTGGAATGACTTCGCTGTATGGCGGATCATGAACTGACCAGCCTGGAGGTGCTGGTATTGGTGCATGCCTTGGACATATAACTCCGCTCGAGTCTCTGCCTCGTGTTGCTGGACTACAGCTTGAACAGTGCTCTGAGCCTTGTCTCGTTGTATTTCCATGGCTATACTTTGGTGAGCTATTATTTTGACTGCGCGATGATCGCCTTAGGCCTAAACCAACCCCATTTTGGGATCCACTCACACTACGGTATCCGAATGTAGAGAATGCCGGTGATGGGAGGATGGTTGGCTCTGGGATACGAGGGTCAAAGAGACTCTCTCGTGTTTGACACGAGCTGTCGCACATTTCCGGTTCTTCACTCGTCTCTTGTAATCTCTCTTGCGTTGCATTACTAACATTATTACTTTGATGTATGTCATTAAAGTCTTTTGTATTATATTTCATTTCTAAAACCAATTCTTTTGTGTACTCTTGAGCTATTAATGTAGTTGTTGGTATCAATTCCTTGCTTGAGTCAATTTCTAAACTAGGTGACTCACTACCATGCTGACGAATATCTGTCTGGGATGCTGAAATAGGACACGGAGTTGACTTCCGTCCAATCTCATCCAAACGGTTCTCTCGTGACTGCCTTATGTGTTCCTGTAACACAATTTACCTTAGTGTAAGAAACTCTTGTATAGCGTTAACCATTTTCACCTCTCTTGGGAAAAATATTCAATTAAATTGTCGAAATAACGACTGCACAAGAATTTATCCATTCATCTGGTGGAACATCTATTTCTTTCACAACCTTTCAGATTTTCATGGTACCTCGTAAAAAGTAACCAACGTTACGATTTTATTGGCATCGGGATTATTGATTCTCTAGTAAAGAAAAACCTCTATAAAACTTGGATTGTATACAGCTCCACAGAATGTAAAAAATGGCACTTTTTTTTAAATCAAAAATATTGCGATACTCTTTGTTTTTGAAATTAATGGGAGAAAAATCTCACCTGTATTATATGATGGTCACGAATCAATTTTCTCACGCAGTTGAAGAAAAAGACAAAGCACAGTCCAAACATGATCATAGCTAAAATTACTAGAATTATTACTATACGTGTTGAATTCAGTGCAATACCTTTGCTTTTCTGTAACAAAATTGAAAAGGCAAAAGAAGGAATTATTATAGACACATGTATGGTTTTTTCATAATACAAACTACATTACAGGAAAATGAACATCCCGAATCTGAAGATCTGTGATAACTAAATCCCCTAGGAATCTCCACTTGAATGTTTTTATCGGTTTATTGCGCTCTTTGAGAGCGTTCCTATGGGAAAGGTAAAAGCCGCTGGGGAAAATATATTATTCATCAATACGAGAAACAGAACAAATAGTGAATTAATTAATATTGGTTTCATTTGCCTTGGGCTACAAATGATCCGAAAACAATTCACTGTTTACCAACTGCTGTTATTGATCAAATTGAAATGTTCAAACAATAGAAGATAGGTACGAAGAGCTTTAAAGAACGAGAAATTTTTTCTCAACATTTTTCATTTCGGAACAATGTAAGCGGGACAATGCAGTTCGTTTGAATCGTATAATTTCTTCAATCATTGTGCAATACTGAATATTGAGAACTATACGTGAAACTGCAATAAACGATGGGAGGATTATTCGTTGACGAGTAGTCGAAAGTAGGATGAAATGGACATTCTGAATAAACGATTTTATGTAGAATAATTCCAATGATTCCATTGGAAAGTGGAGGAAATTTCCGATAGAAAACATGCGTCGGAATTGATTTTTAGATTTTTTCCTGAAAAATCTACCATTTCAGCCAAAGATTAATTTTTTGCTTTACGATAATCAGAATTGAAAAAAAAATGGAAAAAATGAAAACTTCTGAAAATATGGAGCGCTTAAATTTGACTAAGTCGAATCCCCCCTCCCAAAAAATCCAAACATTAATTCCGACATTTTTACCATCGGAAATTGCCTCTCCGTTTCAATTTAATCATTAGAAAAATCTGATATCAAATCCTCTTGCTCCTTTAAAGCGCGATTCTCCATTACATAGAGGATTTGAATTCCAACTGAAAGCCAATCTGTTCATTTTATCCCATACGTTCACTTGCTATACATTCATCCAATAAGTACATTGTAGAGGTAATGTGAGAGAGCTTATTTCATTACCGTGCATGCTGAGTTACGAAGGTTGAACCATGTATCCCACGAATCGTCAAACTTGGTAAAATTGGAAAATTAAGTAGGTTTACTTATACCTAGAATATTGGATTGCAAGATTCCATGGATGAAGGTTTTTGTTGTAACGAGTATTCCGCCAAGTGAGTAGTCTTCGCTGTGCTTGACAAATGCTAATGCAACGATGAATGAAATTCGGAATACATCTCGAAACCGCGAACCAAGGGATAATGGAACACCGCCGAAACAAAGCCTTCAATTCTATTCGCATATTCCAATCTATATAGATCTTCCGCCGTTTGACTTGATGTGCATTCAACTATAGCAGTTAACGATAACCATAATTGTTTTTAATGACTCTTCCAGGACATAACTTGTGTCAAGACGAGAGAAATCATTCTATGCTGTTCCACATTTTATACCTTGCTGATTCAATTGTTATGAATAATTTAATTTTGTTAGAACGTTTGAATTGATACATTCACGAACGAAAAAATAAATCTGTCTGTTTGTGACATGACAGGAAGGTCTACCATGGAAATCCATGAAATATTAATTCAACACCCTGTCTCTGCCATATACTAATTTCATTTTTCATCTTGACAATTTTGGACATTTATCACTGTTAATTATATAAATTAGAAATTAACCGGGAACGAGCACTGGCCGTTATATACTCGCATGGACTGGAATTCAATTATTTATTTTTCCCTTTATTTTTCTTCACCTCGAGGCTATCTCTACATTTTGTTTGTTTGTGAATAGAATGAGTTTAGAAAAATCGATCAGTCTCAATGACTGTGCAACACGAATTTCCCGAGATTCCATTACACTTGGATGTGTACGTGTCAATGAGAATGTTTTGGTCAGATTTCGCTGAGTCGGTGACTATTGAATCGTAATCCTGACAGCTGAAGAAAAAGTATGTTCTTTGAAGTTAAAATTGAACATTCTCAGTAGTTGGTATTTTCCAGCACACAAATTGAATAATAACAATACGAAAAATTGGAATGGCTGGAAAAAAATTCCGAGACAATGACATTGAATGTCTCTGTATAATCATAAATACCAACTTTCGATCGTAAATTGTATAATTTCTGGACGACTGAAGTTGACAAAAAAAAAAGAGAAGAAGAGAGAAAAAAAAGTTATTGCATAAAACAAGAACCCTTTGGATTAACATACCATCCCCTACCAATGCACTGGCTCCCTTGTTTTGGTACTTTGCCAGGCACATATATAGTACTGTACACTGCAGAAGCCGGAAACACCCGCACATTTATTTTTAGGGAAAACCCGTTGGAAATTATATGAATGATAGGACGATAAAATTCTTCACGATCATCAACAATATACGATAAGATGCAGTTGAAGAAAATCCTTGTACATTTCGAATACGTAAGACTTACCGGACAAGTTGATGCATCCTCGTCCCAACCAAGGCGGCAGTTTTGTCGGTCGTTACACCGCAAGCTTGCATCGATACATGTTGCATCATCACAATCATGTTCGTGTGGTAGACAGGCTGTGCAGTGAATTTAACCTTTTAATACTCATTCAAATTATAAAATGGCCTATGTAACTTTGTCACAGGTCAATAGCTCGATACAATATCAGGGTGCATAATGAAACAATATAGTATACAATCATTATGTGTATTGTCATTGTAACAGTTTCACATTCAAATTTTTCGTCTCGATTATTGCGTGAGTGATTACTGAGCCAATATTAAATATAATATTGATGATGTGAGTTATTGACAGTGTATCATTAAACGAAATTCATTAGTGAATTCGGTTGATTGAAGAATCGGATACATACTAATTCGAAAGCAGGAATATGAAATGTATCATGCTGATATAAAGTTGATACTTAATGTTTGTATTAAAAAAAAAGATGAAACTAAATCCAATAACGTAAAATTCAGAGTAGCTATGAGAGATAAATGATTGGAACTCACAGCCGTCTTTGTCGCGTATCACAGTGATCGCGGCTTGGAAACTGCTATTGATGGCTTTTGGTTCTAAATAGAATCGTATATACATCGTATTGATTGATGTTACAACAGGTTCTGCAATACTTCCACAAAAGTTTTTCAATCGTGAAGGTATCTTAGTGAGATTTTCATAAACATCGAAAAAATTAGCATCACAATCATTTGGCTTGGCGAGTTTGAATGTATCAAATGTCAGCTGCAACTGTATGGAGAATAAATATGAAAAAGATACATATAATGCTCCAAGATCTTTAAATAAAAACTGTCTATTCACGTTAATGAACGATCCATACCTTCCTTTTTTCGTCGACGATAATGACCCAGAGGCAGTCGAGGGGTAGACTATTTTTTTGGGCCAATGCTCTATCGTCCTCAGAATCTTCACTGCTGATTATCATCTGGACGTCCTTTTCTACGTACTTCAAGCAAGGCTCCTGCTCCACTGGCACTCCAGCTGCGAATCAATCTTATTACAGCCCCTCTAAATTCTGTTTTTATTATATATGGAAATTGGAAGCTTCCCAGAGAGTTGGGACAAATCAAAGAATAATTAATAGTTTTTTATTAATGGTACGTTTCTTTTTTATCTCCAAATTACAAGTGAATGAATTAATCCTAATAACACAAATGGGTTTTGCATCGGACGTCAACCATCCATTTTCCACTAATTGCCTCGATTAATTGAATAATTAACTGAACGATAACTAGAAACCCATGACAGAATTTGGAGATTCACTTTTTATGATAGAAGAGCTGCAATCAATTTTCGGAAATAACAATTGATACTTACGATAGGTTGGCCGTGGTATAGTTGTCCAAACGGCTTTAAACCCTTTGTATTCAATAGTATCATCACTATGAAATCGTAGCCAGAGATATCTTGATTTTGATGTAATTTCTGGTGGAAATTTTTTATCGCAGTATTTACCAATTAAATTGGCATAACCGTACTGGCCGTCTCGTACTTCAAGGTAATCAAATCGGCATTCACCATCTGTATGCCTCGATTCTAAATCAAATCGATCACGAAAATCCAACTTTACTAAGTTTCCTTGGCCAGCTGAAACATAAAATTTGAGTAATTTAATTTGGAAACTTGTATAGTCGAGTTAAGCAGCTATTTGGAAGTACTTGATATAATGAGAATAGTTTTGACTGGCTATTATTATGTAAAATGGATATTGATGGTCAATAAATTTCAGCATAATTCATAAGTCTTGGTTGAAACAGGTACAACTATCAGTGGAATTTGCTCTTAGAGTACGCATGATCCGAGATAATCCTTATGGGCATCGTTATCGGACACACTTGTACTACTATTGCAATTTGGTATATACCCTTTCAATGACACTTAGACGTGTCTGCGCACAAGTAAAATTCATACGTGCTACGAATGTCAACGGGCGATCAATAGATCGAATGAGTAGAGAATAATAGCCCTAGCATGGGATGAGCTAAACTCCTAGAAGGATCAATTATTGGCGGATTTGTTTTCACGTGAAATCTCCATTGTCAATCCGCAAACAATTATTATAATCACTTATAACACCTCTATCGATTGATATATACCACTGAATGCATCACTGAAAATTATAGACGTCTATCATTATTTCTTTAAATAAATGATAATAATAATTTGATTTCTATCTTCACTCATAAAGTGATCAGGAGGAAGCCTCTATAAAAAAATATAATTTCCTCGATTATTCATAATATGAGTCGAGGATGAGTAAAGATAGAAAAATAAAGATAAAGAAAGAAGTCGTGCTCGTTGCACGTAGTGAGCTTATCCAGGAATTATTCAGCACAGCTCGATCGTTAGGATTCACTTTACCCTCCGGCCAACGTATAACCAGAATTCCTGGCATGAAGCTATATAACCTCAGTCCCATTTCGTGCAAATATCTCCACATGGTTTCTAGACTGACTGGATCCTTTGCCTTTATACGAAACTACGGCAAAGAAAACCATCTCACCTATTCTCCTTCAGAGGTAGCTTGATTCGATAACCGTCTTGATTTGATGGAGTGGCTACTCAAGGGAATCGTTGGTATCTTCGAATGCTAATCAGTTATAAACTTCTGCATAGAGAGTGACAGCAAAGATACGAATCTTGAGTTTCTCAATACTGAATCTACTTCAAAATAGTCTATATTCATACGAGACTTACAATAATTAATGATTTTCTTGCTATCGAGAGTATTTGGATAAATGCCAGGGTTCGTTCACAAAACACATTACTTTTCTCTTGGTCTTTGCACTAGTGCTAGCCGCTTACGAATTTTGGAGATAGGGGCAAAGTTAAACGATGCTTGAAAACCATTCTGGCGAGAGGTGTATTCTCGAATTTCTTATGATACTCAGAATTCAACCGGATGTTTATATTATTCTCGAAATATTGAAAAAAAAAAACTAGAGCAAATAACGGATTTTTCTCGTATGAATTGAAAAGAAAAGAAACAGAAAAAATAACTGAATGTGAATAGTCAGAAATAAGATATTTACTGAGAATTCTGGGAAAAACTAAAGTTGTAATCTAAACAATACTTGTTTGCCAAGTTGCTTGAACAGTAAATTCCACAAGGTTTTCCACGGTAAATCTTGAGTAGTTTCAGTCGATGGTTGCATAGATTTATGGGAGGTATGCATTGGCCTCTAAACTGGAAGGAAACTGCCCGAGACTCTGCCATGAACTTTATGAAAATACGCTTTATAATCCCGCACTCAATTAGTACGTAGTATTAGTGTTTACGAATATATCGAATTTTGACAATGATATGTTGGCTGATAAAGTTTAACCATCGTGCTCGCGGATGAGAGAAGAAGGATAAAATGTAGAAAAATGAAGTGGACGCAAACAAAATTAAGCTGCACAGCATACACAGCTACGTGCTATGAAAACATACTTCAGGCGATTCTAAAATACAGGGATCTGGCAATCCCGTGGGGCAAACTGACTAGAGAGGACGCTTCCGGAAATGTCTGATCTTATTCACCCTGGATACAACGAGAAAACTTTGAAAATTCTCACTTGACTTGAAAGAGAAAGAAGAGAACGAAAAATTCATGTTAATGAGAAAAAGAAAAAAGAAGATAATGAGCGGAAATTCTCCGATGAAGTTGGAAATACCTGAAAAGGTTGATCTTATTGTACACTCTTGCAATTTTAGATGCTTCATTCTGAATTCAATGTGAATTGCACGATTGTGTTTGTCTCAAATTTCACTGGAGATTACGCGAGAAGGTATATTTTCATGAAAAGAATAGTCGTCTTGTAATAATCTTAATGAAGTCTGGTGTACGCAATTTATTAATAATCTAGAGATCCATATAGTTGGATAGATGCTGTATTCGCTGGTAAAAATTTAAATTGTAAATTCTTCATGATAGTTGACATGTGCTCTGAGAAGATTATGTGTAAACTTGAATGGAAGTAGACGCGAATTGAATAGTAAGATCATACACCTCTATCCGTACCTTTTTTGATACGCACTGATTGAACTTTGCCTATTCTCCTTCAACAGTAAAGATCATGTAACTTCCAATAACGTCTAATATTAGGTTCTCATCCAGCACGTATATAATAAAATGATATGGTGTAGTAAATGCAAAGAGAGAAATCATTGCTTATGAAATAGGAAGTTGACAGAGACACGAGCATGTGACTCTATTCATTGAGAACAACGTTGAGTTCCGTTTTGGTAGTGATTCATGGTGTTCATGCGGCTAAACCCAGTTATACGCTGGTCATGCCATGCGGTCAGTACACACAATGGGATTTGCGGATGCGCAAGAACCATTTAACATAGGTTATTTCTTCAATTATTTGAGTATATAGAGTTGAGCTGTGTCGAAAAATTATCAGCAATTATCAATTGATTGAAAGTTCGACACATGGAGGTTATTAATAATAGAAATTAGGTCGTTTTGGTTGGCATGATTGTCGTGAACGGAAACGTACGCGGATGCTTTTCGAAGAAGAAGATCCATAGTAGACTTTGCCAAGGTCCGTGTCTCACGTTCATGAGAAACGTTGGAAACTTAGTGAAGAAACTCTATTCAACGACGCTCGTGTACAACCGGAAGTGACGTCGTCTCACTAGAGTTGGATGAACGTGAAACTTTGTCTCCGATAGGCGACTTTTGACAGTGAATGCTGGTAGACGGTAGTACTGACTATATTCACGAGGCAAGATATATACTTGTTAGATCATGAGATGGTCAACCACCCCATTGTAAAGGGACTGTGGCCAAAACTTCAGTGAACCACCACAATTACCTCAGCCTAATTGTTGTAAATTTATGGTGAACAAAAATGATCAAGTTACGTGGATACCAGGAGATTCTTTGAGAACTCAAATTATGTTAAATGGCTCTTTGGTTAATTGCAAAACTTTTCTTTAGAATTGTGAGGTAGAGAAACAAAGAAAGACGTCGAAACTTTCAAAAATTTACCTTTCACAGTCCATAAGCAAATAGAATAACAGACTTTGAAACACAAAAATGTGAGAAAGCTAGGTGATAAAAGTTAGTTTGGATCTCCATAAAATAGGCATTGGGATAGGAAGAGAGTAATTTTGAATGTTTCAAGGTGAAACTTTGTAATCAAACTTGGTGAACGATCTAAGAATAACGGGCTTCGGAAAGTGGAGTTCATTGTGATGAGTGTACATCTGTAGTCAGTCTGTTTTATGTTTGGGGAGAGAAGAATTTAGGCCACTAAATTAAACTTGTTTCATTTGTAGATTATAATGAACTACACTGGCAGATATGTTAATCAAGCCGAGAATCATTACTTTCATTATTGAGGGATATAAAAGACCTTTCATTTTATTCCTTATGACGTCCAAGTGAAAATTTAATCAAAGCTCTGTCGTAACCATCAAGTATCCGGTGAACTGTGATCTCATTATCGAAACTAGTAGACTTGTCCCCTCTCTGTACAGCCTGGTACAATTCATTGTGACGTAGTAACCGTGTTATCCTCATCGCGAGTGAGCAATTAAAAAGTTTCACCAGTGCAATTAGTAAGCGCTATGAAGAACTCATTGACCGCGTATTTCTCATCAAAGGACTTGAGATGCTGGTTGCAGCAATAATAATAATAAAAAAGTTGTGTCAAGGGACTGGAACTCACGACAATTTCATCTTATTATTAGTAATTCATCAAGCACTTCTTGATGAATATGAAAAGTAAGTTAGAAGAAGAGGAGCTGAAAAGAGGTAGGAATTTTCAAAAGTTATTTAACTTAAGAATGCAAGTGGTTCTTTTACGTGCAGTGTACACCAAATATTCCTATAACGTCCGTTGTTTCAGTGCTAGATCAATAACATTATCCACCTTTGGAATCTAAATGCACGTACGGCCCTTAAATTTTCCAATTCCAGCTGATACGGTATCTTAAAACCTCAATCGACCCAATTCACAATGAGTTGCTGAATGAATATCAAAGCCTCAACTACAATTTCTATGGAAATTATTGAATTATACAAACTCTGTGATTGTTACATAATCTGCTCGTGAAATTGTGGTAAATGCATTTACAAGTTTGAAATGAGCGGTGCGTTGAAACAATGATAATACAAAACTATATTCAAGTGCTCTTTCGTGCTTTCGCGCTAGATCCAACCAAACTTGACATGAAACAATGTTCATTCTTCCCCATGGAATTAACGATTCCGTTGAGAATATTGCGTATACATTTCCTACAAATGTGAAGGGAATAAAATCGACATTCACATAAGCATCCATGGAGGAGCCGACTCATCCGTTAACGATGACTCTTCTACCACGTAATCCTCGAATGCTGGGCACGTTTTCAACGTCTGAACCGGTCTGTGGGCTTCACACTGGTGTGTCGCACATTCTCGGATTCCGGGAAAATTCTATAACCCATTATCATCTATAATGTAAAATTCTTCTACTAATTATTTTCCATTACAAAAACTTGTGAACATTGATTCTGTTAATTTTATAAATTATAGCGATAATATTTCTTTCATGCTGTGAATGAATAAATTTCATGTAAGAAATACCTACGAAATTACTTCTGACGACAGACACACGCATGGCAACATGAGTGAGATACTATTTTTGGATACTAAAGAGATCCCGTGTCCGAGATCCAATAGTGGAGCACGTCGACCCTGACTTAAATTCAAACGACAGCCAACTGTCTGTTATTTCGTTGAGTCGAGGAAAACTTCACCATTCGCTTATCTCAGTCCTGAAACTCGCTTCATTTATGATTGATTTCAAATTGTCAAATAATGCCGATAACTAACAAATCCATGAACTCCATTCTTGAAACGTTACCATTTTTTTTTTGTTTTTTATACCAATCCTAAAATCGATTGCCCGCACTCTTTTCACATTGGTACATGTTGTACGGAAGTTTGGGGGGAAGGAGAATGATTTACGGTATGGTACAGGGGAAGTTTGCCAATTTTCTTTTCTTCATTTTGTTTTTTTTCAAACTCCGTTTAGTCGCTTACTATCGTTCGGCGATCAGTGCGAGTGCTCCTCTGGGATTTGGATAGAGCTCACTGGCTATTTTTTTGCTCTGCGGAAGGTCCCCAAAAAATTACTAGAGGTACTAAACTACATTGATATGAAAATTTTTCATATACATTACGTTTAATTAATGATCGATGAGGGAAAATAATAAAACTAATGGACCAACGTAGTCATTTTTATTTCACACGATGACTTGGTTTATTTTTTATTGGGAGTGAAAAAATTTATCGGATTCTCATATTTTTACCATCCAGGGAGGGCGACTCCCTAATACGGATATGAATCACTGGTTACCCCCATATACTCCGGAATCACGTTGAGTTTCCCTCATAGCTCTTTCAACATGAACAACTTTATGATAGTGGAAAATAACTTGTGATAATTTTTAGCTAATATAGATCGACCTTCTCATAATGACGTTTTTTTACCCAAATAGCAACTCTCTTAATAGGATAAAACGAAATACTCGATTATAATTGATAAAACTTTTTAGTTATCTCCATTCTTTTTCCAATCCATTCAGAGTATCTACGAGTGTTACATGTCTACTGGAATACGTGAAACAATATCGTTAAAGTTCGATCGGAATGAAACACATTCAATATGCTCCTGGCACAACAGCTTCACCCCCTCCAGGCGGCTGGTATATCGTGGTCGAATGACACATGCTAGAAGGTTAAACGTTGCCGAGCGTGAATTGAAACACGTTTAGTACCGCTGAGAATGTTACGAACCAAAAGAGAGAGAACTTGCGGCGTAACCGCTAATCGATTGGCTAATATTTTATCAGCATACACTTCATTTAACAGTTGAATAGAGCCGAAGGGCTATAATTTTTAAGTATATACTAAACTACTCACCGTCAAGTATTGCGACGCAATCCTTTGAGGGTGGATAATTGTGCGGGTAGTTAGGACTGTAGAATTCTTTTTTGACGGCATCACCAATTTCAAATTTTTCACATGCACTGTCAGGTACATCCCTTAGGTATCTTCGTGGCGAATGAGTAGTTGAGAGTGTAACCTCATCATTGTCATGATGCCATCGATCTAGATATCTGTGTAGCAAGTGAGTATGGCTTGGTTCGTTAGAGTGCAAATCAAGGAGCTCAATGTTATTCGTCTCTTTCACTCTATGCTCTACAGGGAGATGGCTCTTACTCAAAACGGGCGTTACTTGATCTTGGTCTGGTTCCAATTGAAATTTAGGTGAATCGATGGATGAATCCTGAGAATTTCGAGTTGAAGCAGAGTGGCCAATTGTGTTGACTGAGTGAGAATCCAATTTGACATTGGTTTCGATCACAGGTGTAACTGGTGAATTGGCGTAGTTTTTTTCATCCATATCTGTGATTCTTCCATCATCGTGGAATGGAATATTCAATTGTGGATTTGGTTCGATTGCACTTATAGGTTCAAGTTCCACAGATTCCAATACTACTGACCACGGATGTTCGCTGATTGTTGAGTCTTCCAGTTTAGCGGTCGATGGGAAACCACTCGGGCTCGTTATGTCTGCTTCATTTCGTTCCAATTTATTCAGAACAGATTCTAATGGTATTTCATTGGATATCTTTGGTTCATTTTCATCCACTACATTACGCAGTCTCTCGTGCTTTTTTAAATTATTCTGAGGTCCTGGTAATCCAATGTTATATCCGGCACTACCATCCTTACGAGGCGAAGCACCATCACCACTCACCGTTTTACTATCTGACGATGTCTTATGTTCATCGTCAATCGGGTAAAACCCATCGAATCGGATATTGGTACTTGACACTTTGGTTGACATGGCCTGAGAAAAGTCACTTGAGGTCGTAGTCACGCTTCCTTGCTCTTTCTGCCTCGATGAGACTCTCGTCTGCTCATCGGTCGACGACTTTTCACCTCTTCGACCACTTCCGATACTCCATTTCACCATTTCTTCTGATACATTGGTGGCTCCCGTCACAGTAGCCGTAACTAAAACATATAAAAATAATAAAATTCAATGTTAGATTAATTATTTAGATGAAAAAACAGCTTTGCCTACTGGAGGTAAAGTAAAAGATTTATAATTATACTACTTCTTTTGTTATCTTGGCTCAACATGATTTATCCATGTTAATATCCCAACGAATGAGAGATCCCAGCAGATTTCAAGATGAACTTTCATCTACCTTCTACCGCAACAGGGACCCAGTTAAATATACAATATTCATTTTTTCCCATGGGCAATGCGGTGTATCCAACGAATTTTCTTCAACTACAACTCAACAGTTTACAAATTTACTCTTTTCCCACTTTCAATTAAAATATTATCAGGCATATCAAAAGTTGCAGCTGATGTGTGCTCCTTTGATCAGACAAAAAACTGGTAATGAAGTAGAGAGAAAAACCTTCCCTTTATCCATTACTTAGTGATTTAAGCTTCATAAATCCAAAAAACTATATCATTTTTTTTTAATTCTCCGGACTGATTGTACGAATGGTTCGTTCGATTCCACTTGCTTCTTTGGTGTTATCTCGGTGTCGTTTCTTGGCGCGAAAAAGGTCAATCCCTGCCTGATCTCTCGCTTCGATGCAAGTAATTGAGTTCCACGATTCCGAAGATCCGAATAAAACGAAAAAGAGCTTTAAAAAGAGTCAAACGAGGAAAAAAAGTCGTCCGAACGAATCGGGTATAGAGGAGTTGTACGCTCAATCAACCGAACGACTCTTAATTCCATTTCTACGATTGCTTGGGGAGTAGTTTCTTGAAGCTCGATAAAATTTAAATTCGACAACTAATCTTTCAATTGTAATACCATATACAGTTTCCCACGCTCGATGGTCAAGCAGTTGATCCTATTTATCCTTCTCTTCCATCGACTGATTAAGTTTCTTTCCCTATTTTCTATCCCCTTGTAAATTGCCGAGGAATAACTTAGGTGGTGATCCTCGAGCGAATGAGACCCATTTCACTATTTAAGGCTGGGTATTCTATGAGGGTTGCGGAATTTTACGTCTTGTACCTTCAATGAGATTCCGAGGGATTCTCGGCAACAAGGACGAAACGGAAATATCTTTGAAATGCTAGAAGGGCTAGTATGGTTGAAATTGTGGTGAAAAAAAAAGAAAACGTTTCGTTTTCACATGGAAAAAGCGACTGTAAAAAACGATATCCAACCCCTATTGGGAAAGTTTGATACGAGTGATAGATAAAAGTTGAGAATGATCCACACCATTAACCATAACTTACTTGCGGGAACTATCCAGAAGAGTTGTACATGTTTTGGAGCCATAATTATTCCGCTCAATATTTCGTGAAAAAATAATAATTCCGTTCCAAGTGAAAACTGAAACGACACACGGGCCTACTTTAGAAACCTAGTTGGTGTATAAATCGGATTTTGTAATCTCGTGCAAGCTCAAAAAGTCCAAACTTGTTCTCTGCTTTTATCACCGTACAGCCCTTGATCCGAGAAGTACGTTTTCTTTCCTCCCCACGCGTTTATGTAAAAGCCAAAACCCACAATGTCTCTTCTATTCTAGGTGGTAAGAACCTGGGGCGACTCTGAAATACGACGACGATGAGAAAATTATGCAATTCCGACACTCGATGGTTCTATCTGATAAAGAACCTTTATTTTTCTTCTCATCACATATAGAAGCGATCTATTCTATCTGTGTTATAATTCAATTGTTGGGTTTGACCTGCCTAATTAATGTCAACCAGAATTTGTTTTTATTCTCAACGAAATAAAAATAGATCAAAAGCTATGATAAAGTTTGGAAATATTGAAAGGTATGTACGCTTGACGTATCTGACAGTTTTTTCACGTAACGTGTATCCCATGAGACTTAAGCAAATGTGCAAAACTTTTTCGGCAATCGTTCAGATGGTTCAAAGAAAAACACGATTCATGATTTTGACGAGTATATACATAAAAACGCTCATAAAAAATATAATAGCTGGAATGATAGAAGTTTGATTCTAAGAATATTGAGTTGAGATAAGAACCTTCTGATATTTTTCATCTGTGAAAGAAAAGTGCAGACATTTCTCTGATCTTTCAACGCCCCATTTACTGCTCTCTATGTTTACGATATCTATATTATACGTGCTAGTTGTTGGTAGTCATCATAAATTCAATACTTTGTTGTTTGTGAAATGATTTCTGTTCGCTTGGGAGGATTTGCATATGATTGCACCTTATTCAAGACGAATAATTCTTTTCCTCATTAGGCAAGGATTGTGCTATTGAAATGTTCCGGACTTTCATATTCCTCAATCCCACGAATCCTTCTATAAGAAGTTCAATGACAGACGGGAAAGTTTGAAGCTTATTGAGCTGAATTTTTTTTTCTAGTTTCCAAATGTTGAAAATATTAAGGTACTATTAGAAAGTTTTGCTATGATTCCAAGCGCACTCGAAATTAACGAGTTCTCGCCTTGTGTCTCTCATCGAATTCTCAATTCCCTCACCTGACGGCTCAGTTTGATGTCAGTGAATATTATACGGTAATGCCTGAGCGTAGAATATCTTACCATTCGTTGAGAAATTGAATTTTTCCCGAGAATGAAAATAAATATAATAAAAGTTATAGAAATCTGATGAAAACGTTGCGATCTCTGAATATTCGTGAATATTCTTGCAACTATAGTATCACCAGGGAATTCTAATTTATCGCTGTGCACATCAATAAAATGAGCCGGAGAGAACGTAAAAGAAAAGTGGATAAGAAAGACGGTCGGTAAAATTCGCGAATTTTTTCGTAATAATTTACCTCTGTCAGCAGAGAAGAAAGAGAGATAGATAGATAAAGAGGAGGAAATGCATTCGAAGAAATGATTACTTCAGTCGCATAGAAGTTTTGAATCATCAAATAGAACTGCTCGCATGTCTATTACAAATTGTAATCTCAGAGTAAAAATCTTCGTCAACACAACAACGATTATGTCTCCCATTTTTTTCTCAGTTAAATCTACGATAACTTGTGATACATATATAGCCTTTGCAGATTGAGGATTTATCCCGAATTCACTGGATCACAGCGAGTCGTTTTGACCCTAAGCTCGTGCTGGGATTTGCGGCTAGACCTCTGAACCTCCCTACGGTAGACGAAGATATATTGTCTTGAATTCCATCTCCAAATAACTGAATCAAACTGTCAACATTTTGAAATCTCACTTGTTTTATTTATTTTCTCAAAAATATGAATATCGAAGTTTCATATTTCATTCTAAAATTTATGATGTGGAAGAAAAAATAAACCTCTTTCCAATACTTTTCTGATGAGAAAGTTTCAGAAAATAGACATGAACCTATAAAGTATGTTGAGAGATGTATCCGGATGGTTTGATATGGACTACTAGCCAGTAGTCCGAGTGATCGTTTCACGTAAAACGGCAGAAGAGAGCCTGGTAACATTAGATCTCTTTCCGCTGATCCACCCTACGGCAAAAGCTACTTCTACACCATCTAGCTCCCATGCTTACCATCCATCTTTTTCGCTGACTTGGCCCCCAACCCCTTGGGTTCGCCGGTACGATTTATAATCGAGTATACATTATGAATATAAAAAGCGCAAGAAAGAAGATACATTCAAATGAATTGTGTAAACACATTTCCCACCATCATTAAATATAATTACCATTCCCTGTTCACAGACAATAAATGGAGAAAAATGACCTTCTTTGAGTATTAATTGATATCTGTAGAATGAAAAAACAATTGAAGAAGTGATAAAGTACCAGATTCATAGATATGTCTATGAACAGAAGCAGCAAAACGCATAGGTTAATATTTCCTATTAACTTTACGTGCTCTTCATGTAAAGTGACGTCAATTCAATTGACTCTTGTTCCGGGATTCCTCTCTTTTTTCGTTTTTAATGGAATTATTGCAGGAATAAAAATTCTACATGACTGCATTTGCGCTCAATAAAAATGCTAACGCCATCGTACTTATCAAAATGCCAAGTGCTTGATAAATGTGTGCTTTTAATTTTTTTTACCCCAATTGACTTTCCAATAACAGCGAATCGGATGAATGATGAAAAATGAGAATGACGTTAATTGATGTCAACCAATAATGAATTCATGGAATAAGTTTAAATGAAAATTTGAAGTAACTGAATCTGATAAAGTAGAATTTCGGATTATAGGTTTATTCGATACTTCACTCTCCTCTCTCGTATCTTCTCTTTTCAGTCACCAGTCATTGCCCCGTCGAGGCGAATCAAATAAAGTCCGTGGCCTCGAGAGATAATCCTTGGTTGCCGAGAGATAGAAGGTTACGAGGCGAGAGAATAGTGGATCCAGTAACAGACTAGGTTTATAAAGGTGCCACGAAAGTGGAATGAAATAAGAGACGAGCGTCAAATGGTAACTGGTTGGAAATGAATTGTGGAAAAAAAAGTTTCTATGAAATATTTATTAATTTCACATTGTCTAAAGGAGTCCTGCATCTTGTGACAGAAGTCTATTAACTGTTAAAAAAAAAAGTCTATTAACTGGGAACTTTTTCGACATTGTGATAAACGTATCTACATTTATTGTATGCAGCTACGAAATTAATTAATCATTCATAAAACACCGAGAATTTGCAATTGTTCATATATAAAAATATTTTCACATCCTAGCGCTTTTTTTTCTTTCATCTACTACAAACTCTATGTCAGCCGTAGAATTGTTCAAGCAAAGTATTTAAAGACACGAGGAATTTTACTTAAGAATAATCTACCAGAAGATACATGTTGAAAAATGCAATAGTCAAGGGCAGAAGCAAAATAACTCACAGTTTTATATGCAGCAAGAGATGACCAAAGAATGTCACAACTCAGCTCCCTCTGCGGGATGTTTCAAATTTTCAAATGACTGAATCTTACTAGAAAATATTTGTCATTCTTTTTCCCACCATAGATTTGATGTGATTATCTGGTTTAGATTTATGAAAAACTTAATCATTTTTTAAATTGGAAATTGGATAAGCGACACGTTCGATTGCAATGTCCCTTTTTTTAAAAATAAATTTCAATTGAATTTATTGCTGATTTGTTGAGATTTTGAATATTTCATAGATGCGCATCGTTACAGATAGCTGCATGTATCGGAATCAAAATTTCCATCTACTATTAATTACTCTCCGCTTGTATCGCATGTAAACACAAATAATAACCGTTCGTTATACAAACACCCATTAACCCATCATTTACCAATTATCATGTACTCAATAGGGTAAATGCACACTTCTGGACATGATTGTTCAAACATTTATGCATAATTATGAAAATGGGTCGCATTTATGACTATTCCGGAATCATGATTGGAGATGACTTGTTCATGGTGATAGAGAAATATGATAATTTTGCGAAGTCGTTCCATTGGTGATAAAAACCAGATTATAAGTTAAAACTCGAAGTCATCCATGAAATACAAAATGAATGTTTTTTGGTATTTCAGTGGACAGGTACAAAGTTACTTGTTGTAGCTCACCACACATTCTCATTCTAATTCACATTTTTCTGAAGAATTGAGAGTACTCGACAATTTTAGTATTCATCGTGCGTTGAGAGAAAAGACAGGGGGTGGTGCCATTCGCCAGATGTCTCACTCCACCTTCGTAACGAGACATGCATTATGTACTGGTTTTCCTCCTCTCCAGACTGAGTAAGGAGAAAATATGACACTCGTGAATACACGAATCTCAGGGAGTACTCAGAACCTGTATCTTTGGCCTTCGAGAGACATGAGGAAGAAAAAAAATGGAAAAAGCAAAACGACGAAACACCAAGTTTCTCCTCAGTAGGGTAATAGAGTCGGAAGAATTGCGAGTCAGAAAATAAATTCTATCATTTTATCAAAAGACATTCTAAATTTTTCATTCAAAAACATACCATTGCTTATGCTTCATCCTTTTGAAGAATATTTTCGTGTACAAAAAGCAAGAGAAGAAGGATATAAGAGAGAAAGATTGATGAAGAGCAGAATTTTTTTTTTCTACATCCAAATATTGAGAACAGGATTTTATTTGGTTGATGATTGATAGATACCCAAAAGTTTACGAACAAATATGAAGCTAGTTAGAGTTTACTTTCGAGAAAAGCGGAAACTGAATCAGTAAAAATGGTGAACAATATGGAGAAAGCGAAGGAAATGATATAGATATATATGTATTAGGGGTGTGCGAATATTCAAAACTTTGAATAATTCATGGTGAATTGAATACGAATAATTCAATTCAATACGGAGATGAATATTCAGTACCAATCGCTTTTATGAATAGTTCGAATCAGTT
>JABSMS010046931.1:0-23150 GCA_018902275.1 Aleiodes sp. PSUC_FEM 10030003
AGCACATGTTTATTGACCTCGGCTTCGCCTCGGCCAACAATTACATGTGCTCTGAGACATTTCTTATTTTACTGCCCTAGGTATGTAATATACTATTCGCGTATGAAAAATTAGATTAATTGAATTATGACCTGCTACCGAAAATCGTCAGTAACCTATCTTTGTAATAATTGATATAAACATTAATTCATTCGTCGACAAAGGACAATCTCACAGTTCGAAATTTTACCTTGAATTCAGATTGAAGTGTCATCAATTGATTAAATTGTTTCATTTTAATTCAATTATCGATATACTTCGATATTTTGATAAATCAACTAACAACAATTGATTCTGCTCTATGAAAACCATAAATTTCTGTTCAGTAATGCAATTAATTCTGTAAGAGTGTGACGAAAAATGATCGGCTCCAATCTCGCGATTATTAGGCTATCGATAGATCGGGAATTGACAATTCCAATATCTCGAAGAATTCGACAATGACAAGCTCGAATTCAATTACGATTGACTAGATGAAGTGGATGAATTTCTATATATAAGAGTTTGGTTTCCTTGAAGATATCCGAATCGTTATACCAAGCGCTGACGTTAAGCCAGAATGATTTTCTGTCATGTTCATTTCTATCTAGTGCAGACTATCACGCTCTCAGTCGTCCTTTCTTAACGTAGGAATTGATTGATATAGATTTTCACAAAAAATGCCTCAAAGATTGAATATTATTCACCGTAAATCCACATTTTTACTTCAGAATTCGATCATCAATAATTCTTCTCAATACGAGTGCTTCGGATTCAAGAAATCACCAGCTTTCGTTTGTCAATCATCCCCCTATTTTCCAGATCGTCCCTCGCTCTCAAAATGACAACGAGCAAGTTCTAACAGGTGGTAAAAAATAAAAAGAATCTACGGCATTGAAGAGACCAGTTGTGAAAGCTTTCTTCCATGAGGTTTCTGTGGTTTGGCGGGAGATTAAAGGGAAACTTGCGGATACCCGACTGATTACTTTCCGCCATTTCGTCAGTTTGCCTACAAACTCCTAACTATAACGGGTAAACACAAGCTTTTCACGGTATAAGGGCCAGCATGAAAACCTCAGGCTTTATGAAGCTAGGAAGAAAAAGAAATTAAAAATGTCGAGCAAATTGAAAAGAGACGTTTGAGAAGCGTGTTATACGACCATCAAAGCGTAAATACTACGTTTTCTCATTTACTCAAATAAATTCCCCTCTATCGTTCGCGCTCGTATGCTTCCATTCCACCTCTTCTCCTTGAAAAGAAAAAATAATTGGGAGTGCTGGATAATTAACTTGATTTTACTCATTTACTTTTCTCCCCATTTTCCTCATATTATATTCCCTTGCAAAAATCAAAATGAATGAGGCGAAAATTTTTCGATTAACGCTGAAATCCCCTTCGAATACAACATCTATTGAAAAATAATTATTTCTTTCACGAAAATCTGGTCAGTGAAAAGAATTCGGGAACATAACTCATGATTGTCTCCTTTCCTTATGTTTTTGTGTAAACAATTACTGACGTTCGCAAAATTTGACAGTCGATGATTTTAAGTTGAATGATTGTTCTAGCATATTAATTATTCGAATGTCATTATTGGCGTTTGTTAACGATAAAATTCCTTTTATGCTCAGGAATGTACTATAAATTCGGTTCTCAATTTTTCTTTGATTTTGAGTCTCCCGAATAGAGTGAATGATAACAAAAAAGCCAGTCTGCGGTACATATGCTCTTTTGTTCTTTATTATTAATAAAATTCTGAATTCCACGTCCGCGAAAGCGATAATAACAAAAACCCATATTCCAAGGGTATTTTTCTCTCTAATGCATAGAATCCAGTGACAGAAAACGGCAGAGGAAAGAGCCGACATTCCATATCCGCAAAACAAAATCTTTTCCCTGTTTTTTCTCCTTCCTTTGAACCAATCCCTGAAACAAGCACGATGCTCGTGTACACCGATGGTATGCAATTTTGAATTCAAAACAGTCAGCATGCATTATATCCAGCTGCACGTAAAATAACATTAATATCGTCACCCTAGAGTGAAAAGGGTGTGAATGGAACACGTTTCCTAATCTCCTACGTTCTTTTTCTCTTGGACGATGGAATAATAATAATAATTATACTTAAAAAATAAAGATAAAAAATTAAATAATTAATCGAAAGTGTGAATTTTGAAATTCTCCAAAAGTTTTACATTTTGGCTGAACGAATCAATTTATTATGATTGATAAACAATTATTTTCAAAGTTAATTTGAGAGAAAACGAAAAAATAGTCATAATTTCCAAGAACAATCTAAGCAAGTGTTTGAACCATCGCCGCTGAAATTAGCCATGCAACATGAATGGAGGTATATATATAAATAAATCACTTAATTATCCGGTGCATATCTTGAGTTTATTTTCTGTTCTTTGTGTATATAAACAATGTGTTTCGTAGATTACAAAAGCATTGACCGTAACTATTGTAACAAATTGGGAGAAAAAAACCTTTGTGAAATTGTTAAATTAGGTAATTGTCGGTCGATGTTCCATGCCGATTCACACTCTATGTGGAATTGAGGCCGTACTCACTAGTTTGTACATGTACTCGTGTTTGCTACTTCACCATTGAGTGTTTCCATCTATTTATTCTTCACTACACATTTTTTAGCGCTGATCAGAAGAAAATTCGGTACTATCAATAAAAGTATCGTTTCGGATCTTTTCTTCCTTCATTTACAGTCAATGATAGTTTATTTAATTTTGTCGTTCATTTTCATCGCCGTTCTAAGATAAATCTGGCGGAACTCATAAAATAACTGAAATAGTCTCACAAAAACTGATATATCTTATAAGACTTTAAGGAGGAGTAATGGATCCAAAGTTTCCATTTCCAAAGCCAAGAACGCGATTATGAATTTTCAATTCCTTCATCCCCTTTGCGAAAATGTATATTTTCCTCAAGGCTCGCCACAAATCACATGTCTATTGACAACTCTGTTCAACGGGATTGTACTGCTTGCTTGACCATGCCTGACACAACAGTATTTAGAGTCTATACAGTATCCACTCTGTACAGTTTCATGAGAATACTAGATACCAACGTTGTGGTCACTCTCATTAGTACATCCGTTCGAACTCCCCTGTAATGTGCTTTTCAGAGAGGATTTGGATTTCAACCAGTGTTACAGGAAACCCACATATTAACAATATCAACCGTATTTTCGTGTGTCTCAATTTACGAAATAGTTGACCTCAAATCACCATTATAAAATGTTAATTACTTTACTTCTTTCTGGATCTCATGTTTATCAGGAAAAGCCAATTCAAATCCATTCAAATATGCAGCAGAGGAATAGGGCTTCATTAAAGTCGGAAAAAAGTTCAAAGTGCAGCGATTTTTTCTAAGGATGTATAATCTTAGAAAATTCAATTTTTTCTACTTTTCGATTTTTCATGTTCTCAATTCAAAATTCGGCATTTCTAACAGATTGGCTTTGGCACACGATTTTCAGAAATAAAACCCGGAGGATTTTCTTCCTTTTTTCTTCCTTATACGACTCAGCTTACCAATTGATTCTAAGAACATTCAACCATATCGGTTTCTGAATACTACCTCCCATTTATCGTTCCAGCAATCTAATAAAAAACATGAATATTCCAACTCATAACATGACAATTTTTCCATGTAACCTCACACTGAGTGAGTATTTATTGACCCTTCACTTGTGAGTGTATGAATATAGCTGATAAATTCTTCAACACTATTGACTAGTACACGAACAAATTCCGAGTTTTACAGTGAACGCTGTCACGTTTCACATGTGGCTTCCAATTATAAAAAATTGTACCATAGCAAAATATCTTTATTCTCCTGACGTTGAAATAACAATGATTTCCATCACTCATGCTCGTAAAAATCAATTTATCTATAATTGAAATTTTATGCTCCGGAATTGGCGATAAACCACCGGTTAACCAGTTTCTTTGATGTTTCTCTGCGCGTACTTTACTCTACACTAAACTGATGTTCATCCTTAATGAATTTTTCGACGATAGAAGATAATGGTTGCAGTTTCAAGATCCTATTAATTTTGTTGCCACATAAAAGACGGAAAACTCAATTTTATAGGAATATACACAGAATGGCAAATTTTTGAATAACACCATTAATAACTTTAGCTACTGGAGATTAATCCGCACAGATTATGAGTTTATTCATGAATTATGGCACCGTAGTTGTCGCGATATTTCGTCGGAACTGAACGGAAAAGAGTATATTCCTCACAATTGGAATTTCTTATCTCGACAATTAAAACTTTTTAATATACCTCGAACTTCTCTCGATCGGTTTTAATTCAAAGTATTTCTCGAAGTTTCTATTGCTTATTTATTATATTTTATTCTCATTCCCTTCAGTCTTGATAATTGGATTTATCTCAATTGTATATCATCACGGTATTTTCCAGTACCTTACCGGAAAATTAGTAAACCAGCTTTTCGTCTCTTAAAGCGTCTCAGGCTATAAAGTCACGCCAGTGAGGGGGAATCGATTGGCTTTATATACATAAAGTATATCTATATCAATATCTATAAATATGGAATTACCCAACCCTATATATCTGTAGATGTTGAATCGGTACGCCTCTGGTGTTGACTGGGAATTTCCGGTAATAATCGAATCGAACTCGACTAGATGGGCTGCATCTGATTACAGTTGGGAATACAGCCACTGGCTTGTATATATAGCTAACTATATTCGCTCTGAGGTCTCCAATGTGTATCTATCTATTTGCCCTGTCCCTCCAGGGACACCAAAGAATATCGCAGATCGCGATTTTCCATTAACTAACCAGGTAATATCTCTCGGTGAAATTAACTGTTATTGGCATTTACTTCATCCTGAAAAAAGAGCGCGTTTTCATAATTTCATTTTACAAAGTAATTATTTGTTCAAAAGCATCCGTAGTTTCGTGGCCGGAAAATAATTTTCCCTTTACGTCAACGTTCGGAATGAATTTCCAAATATTCTCACCATAATTCGAATTATAAAGTATCAATATTTAGGATTTTCATATTATTAATAGGGAACTTACAAAAATTTCAGAAGAGAAAATTATCTGTTGGAAAGCGTTTGTAATTCAATACTGACTGACAACTATCGATTTCCGATCTCTTAAGTCAATTTTAATGAATATAATTTATTAAAATCGGTGGAGAATCTATAATTGAAAGGCGTGTTACGTTCAATGATTGTTAAAATATAAAAATGATTTATCTTGAACGAAAGTTCAATCGAATCTCTTCGTCTCCGTCTTATTACTATGATCATTCATTTAAAAAAGCAGTTCTCAGTAATTTAAATGAACTGGCCCTCTACAATATTATTTTCGTCAAAACTTTTAAGCCCTGACAAACATTAAGCCAAGCGGCCTCCAGTAACGATTTTTCTCCCGTCGAAAATTAAAACGAATTGCATAATTGACAGGAATTAGTGAAAGAAAGAAGGAGCTGTTTCATTCTATGCCAATACTTCATCATCGAGCTATAACAACAATGCAGTTTAACTCCAGCTTTCACAAAATGAAATCTGGGAGAATAAATTTAACAAGTATTTTAACTGGCGCTGTAATATGAAAAAAACTCATTTACCCAGAGAATGAAGATGGCCTCTTTCGATGAATTCTTCACAGAATGTTTACCATATTTTTCCTGTCACATCGTCAACATTGGATAATTTTTTCCTCTCCCCTCAAACCCCTGCAGAATTACCATTCTCACCACGCCGCAGAAATAATATCGATGGTAATATTCCGATAAAAAAGGCAAACCGCAAAACATCATAATGCTTCATCTAATGTAGAGGGAACGGAATTTTCTAGGCATGATCTATAGTTGAACTCTAATACGAAGTATAGTTGGTTGTGTTAATTCGTTCAAGCCGATCAAACTTCTACTGGACAGTAGAACAGCCATTCGTTTGGATTTCAACGTTAAATCATAGTGAACCATCGTTGGGTAACGGACGTCCCGTTTATCACGGAAGGAAAACAGATGTGTTCGTGTACGTAAAACAAAAACAACAAAGTACAGAATATAGCAGAAGGGAGATTGTAACCATTCTAACGGTTTGACACTAACAGTGACAGAAATAAAATGAATGAGGCAAACCTTGCTGAGGCTGATAGATCGACAGTAAAATATTGAATCTGAACTCTTCAAATAAGAGATATAATGAGGGGATGTACATATTTACCGTCTCAGTTCATTCTCAATTTTTTATACAAAAAAGAATTGCGGTTTAGAAAATACTGGCTATATATGACGAATTTCTCAAGGACATCGTATTTTTTTATGTAGTAAAATCAAGCGATGAAAATCATAAAAAGCTTAAAGGTTCCACTGGTAAAAAGTAAACTGTGTTAACTCGGAACTTACTGGTTCAACATAGCTAAATTGAGAGAGGTAGGGGAGAAAAACGTCCTTAGCTCCGCACAGTAAAAAAATCAAGTAGATAAAGCAAAAAAGAAAAACTAATTTGTGATAACGAACAAGAAACAGTGAAGCATCGCATTTTAAAACACGCCGACGGAAAAATTGGAATGAACCAATTCAAATAGTTAATGAAAATTATGCAAACAAAGCCGTCAAAGCTGGGAAAATGTCTGTATTTCTCGCGATGTTTTAAACATCCCCCGAGTTCGACGTTGCATAATTTTCATTTATCATTTCAATCTCTCTGCCGGGCTTTCAAATGTCTATTTTTAACGTTCTCTTGATCATTTTCACCAATTGATTTCTCTTTTTTCCTTCATTTATCTGAAGTTCTTCTCTCGAGTATTTTTATAATGCCATGTATGGTTATTTGTAGACAATTGTTCATTTAATCTTAATTTTGAGAAGAAAAATCATATTAATGGTAATTCCTGATTACGTGATACTAATTATGTGAATGTCACATTGCTATTAATTAAAATTAAATTTATAAATTAATTCAATCAGTGAAGTGAGGGAATAAAAATGAGTGCTCGTTAGTGAAATTATGGAGTGAGTGAAGATTAAGAGAAGAGGTATTCATAAACAATTTTTTGGCGAATAATTAAAAAAGAGTTGATAAGTCGTAAGAGATCATCAGAGTGTAAAATTTTGATAAATCGTTCCTTTCTGGAACGATCGCTTTTTTTATGACGTTACTCATTCAATGAAGTGCAACTGTTCAGAATTGCTCTAAATATTAAAGATCTTTATTTTTGTCAATCTGTAAAAATTACCAAAATATATATTTGAGTCTTGCTCACTTCACTTTATCATCAGCTGCAGTGAGAAATCGTATTTCCACATTAATCGACATTCATGAATACTGAATAGGACGTTAAGTTAAGTTTAGAGCATTATTCAAATTCATGATTGCGCATTATAAAACGGAAAATGAATTTATTGCGAAAATGAATAATTATATAATTTCGCTTCTCGAGAAATACACTTTAGGATTATTTTATTGATTATCATTCGATGATACAATATTGTACTTCAGTATTTGTAGACTTTCAATAATTGATAACACCAATTTTCCCCATTGGACTTGAGCTTTCTATATTTGATACGCGATTCAATTAAATACATACAAAGTTAATAACGATTCGATTTGTACAGCGTATTTATACAAATGGAACGATTCTATTCATCGTTTAAATATATGTTCAGCACTGGTAGCCCTACCAATTAAATGAATGCGAATAAACTATGATTACATAATGTAACAATTAAATCCATAAAAGTTAATTGCATGGACTCTTATACTTGGACAAAAAGAAACAATTAATTCTTTCTATAAAAAAAATATAAGAGCTTTCTCAATTTTTTATTCATTCACCATTGCATTCTCTGAAAACTGCTCGCGTTCGGAAAAAATAGATGTCTATTGCCAGTTCTCCCTCACCGAGAAACTTTTATTAGTATAATAATAGTTGCATAAATCACTGCATTAATGTTCAATTCCTTAAATTTTCTGAATGAGTCTCTCCTCCATGAAAATGGAGGAAAAAATGAGAGAAATACGCGATGAATTCAAAAGCAATTTAAAAAGTTATAATGGCAAGAGAGAATCAACGAGGCGTTCTTAAAGGAGTGAAGAAGTAGTAAACCAAAAAAGAAGCAAAAAAGTGGTGAAAAACGAATACACATTCGACAGACTATTGTTGTATCTGTTGCGTATTTTTCAAGTACAATGATGCAGTGGTACGATTGTAGAGGGACAGGGCGACTGTTGAGAACAAAAAAAGGGCTTGGAATGAGAGATATTTGTTTATGAAACGACGGCTGAGAATGGTGTTGTGCTCTGCACCCATGGCGTAAGTAGAAAAGAGAGTTGCCGAGTGCTTCATTTCCGGAAAAGCATGGGCGATCCATCTGTGGGGACAGCGCGCGGTCGGGCGTTAATCACGGAAGGAAAAAGGGAAGCGCGTCTCTCGGTAGGTACATTCCCGTTTGCTATGATGCACGATTCAGGGGGATGAGATTTTTACCTCCATTGTAAACAGACAGAGAGGAAGAGAGCTTGCCATAGTAAAGAGAGCTCTGCGCCTGTGTGTGTTGATGGTGGAAAATGTTGGGGCTTCATTCTAGCCACGCTGTACTATGGAACAACGTTCTTTTATTAAGCGCCCTTTTAATTTCGTATTTTTTTACCACTCGGTTCTTATTAACGTTTTCCTTTTTCCATCTGCTTGTCTTGTTCTCTAGATATACTTCTTTTCTCCTCAGGAACTTGCTTTATATTTTTGTAATGATGGTATTCTTCTGGAATTCTACAAAATTATAAATTTCATTACTTCGTCTACTTGGGTTCATTGTCAGATGAAACCCTACTATGCCCAACAGGTTCTTCCGTTTGCTCTCTAATTAAAAACAATTGTATTTTGTGGAACTACTACAAACAGCGATAAGTCTCAACTCCTGAGCAGTAGAAAAAGTACGACTCGGGAAGCTCCCTAAGAGGATTCGATTTTGCTTCGATTTGACAGAGCTCTACGTCGTGCAAAATGTTCTCGTTCTATTGAGATCCTTTGTGGGAAATATTTGTCCTGAGTGTTTGAGGCTTAGAAACACCGTATGTCGACAGCCTATAAGAACTCTTTCATTCCACGCATCATTTTGAAGGCATTAAGTGGCACATTTCTCGAGCACCGAGGTTCTCACACCACCAATATAGATCCTTTGATGGATCATTATTTCTATGTTTTGGAGCATCGGCGCAAGTCTAAATTTCCACTTGAATGACTAAAATAATTGTGGGATATCATGAGTGCCATAATAATATTCCATTTGATGTTCCTACTCATCCATCAATTATTATCGGAAGGAAATGTCGCATTCCGAACACAACTGAAGCGAATAACAATAGAATTATGAATGGTTGTTACTACATCATTCGATAATATTTCTGCTATGTCTCATTTCACCCCGTTATCCGTTTCATTCTACCCTCTCTTGTTGGCATCCAATGTTTTTTCCCCTTTTTTATTCAATAGAGAGATTACGTATAACAAGAACAAGATGCAGGAATAAGCATAGTAGTAGGCGGATTAGGAGTGAAGGAAAAAAGGGAAAATGTGGAGAAGCAATATAACTATGGATCTAAGCTCCTTCGGCAAAGAATGTGTGACGTTCCAGCTAATCCCGTGTCAGTTTCATTATCATGTCCCTCACTGCCTCTATTCCTCATCTCATTTTACTCCTTCCTATCCAATCTCTACTCCACATTTTATTCATTTTTGATGAGTCCAGTGACTCTTTATCTTTGAAAGAAGATACCAAATCTTACGAGAATACAAGCCTCTCTAGGATTCCAAGTTGAAAGTACATCGTAAAAGGGCCAATGGTTTAAGGGGGTGAGAATACCTTGAACAAGTGGGTAAAAAGTGAACTGCAGATAGAAGCAGAATGGGGGAAGGAAAAGGATGAAGCAGTAGGAGAGTGGAAATGAGTAGATATATGTGTAATACCATAAGCTTATCGCTATAAAAAATACGATAAAAGTTTTCGCTTGGACAAAGTTTCAAACGCATGACGTTGGCTCATTTTTATGTTCTTCATTTTTTTCAATATTTTTTTTTACACCGGAGAGGTTTCTCCCGGTGGGCTCTACTCGCGGTTACTTTAAAACTCGCGAATTTTCATAACGTTTTTGTATAATTTTTTGTTGTTGAAAAGTTTCATCGAGAGAGGAATATGATGGGGAAAATTGGCGTGCTGGATTTTATAAAGAAATTTGATCAAAGAAATTAATGTAGATAACCGAGTGATGGAAAAAGTGGATTTTTATTCAGAAAGAATTCAAAGGACTGGGGATATATTTTACATACCAGTGTGATAAATTCGAATTCACGAAGAAAAATTGTATTTTAGTTCTACTACAGGGTGAAGTGACTAAAGTGAAGGAGAGCGATGAGAGTAGAAACGAGGAAAATAAATTGTCTCGCCCAGTCTTTCTTTCTCTCTCGAGAATGGACCATTGATAGCAACTGTATAGAGAAGTAAGAAGGAGTCTGAGGATATGGAGTAGAACATTCTCTCGAGAACTCATTTTCTTTTTTTCCATTTCGTATCACACAATCTCGAATCAATTTCAAAACCGTCCTCTCGACGCACCCTAAGGTAATGTCTCATAGGATCTACATACACGTTCTGAATTTTATTATGCCTCAGACTTCGAAATGAATGATATGTGACTATTTCATTCACATTTGAATTTTCCATTTTCAGTTGATGCGTTTTGCGAAGAAAAAAATCATTTTTCCTGCAATTGTTGATGGTTTTTCACATCTATTATTTTGCGGGCGCCATTGATGCTATATTTCCCTGTTATTCGATATTGATTTGAACAATATTTATGAATTTTCTTTTCTCAGTCTATGAATGCAGATTATTTGAGCTCCAATAACATTAACCGGATAAAAAAATCAGAGTAATCGATTCATTGATTATTGAGAAATATTTTCCGGAATCACAAAATATCGACGAAGATCACTAATTATTTCTTCGCACAATCATATTACGTAGTTCACTTTGATATCTTCGATAAAGATCGTGTATCGGCTTTCTATTATAATAGTTATTATTTCATCTCCGTTAATTATCTTTTGGACGACCTTTCAGTTAAATTGAATTGACACCGTGTTCATCGAGTACCGTGTTTGACTTAACAAGCTGGTGATCCATTTTCAATCTATCTACTAATCAGAGTGATTGGAAGCCTTGATCGTGTAACCTCAATAAGTGACTAATTATTAATTGATGAGTGGGAAATAGGAAAATTCGAAATAGTTATAACGCTTCTCCTATAGCTGTGTAAAAGTGCTTGAAGAAATGGGCGGAATTTACTGAAAAATGCGAAACCTTCTCGTTTACAAAGACAAAAGTGTCTGAATATAAGTTTCTACTCAGTAGATTTAATTTTGCCCTTCATTAGGGAGAAAAAATTCAGAACATGGAGAGAATTAATTTTAAAGTAAATTTGAATTCAAGATCAGTTTAGATGAACAATTTTTCAGAAGCTTATCTTTAAAACAAATTTATTCATTTCGAAGTAAAAATTAAGTCAGTTTTAACAAAAAGTGAATGTCAAACTTGGAATTCGCCGTATTTTCCCGAGTAAAAAAAAAGGAATGATTGTTACAAAATGTCAATTGGAATGTGCTCCAAATTTTTATCTTAATACACAAAAAATTATCGAAAAAGAATCCATAAAATCGCGTATTGAATTAATAAATTTAAAAAATTCGTAATCACTAAACGAACTTACGAAAATACCTATTAAATTTTTGAGCGTTTTTATTTCTGTAATAATATAAATTAACTGTAAATTCCCATCAATCTTTTTATTGTTGAAATGAAGTTATATCTCGCTTCATCATTCGATCCCTGAATGTTTTGGAGTTGAATGAAACACGTTCTACGTACAAATATTGAATAACCGGAAAGTTATCGCAGACATTGTCGATAGCGGTCAACAATGGAAAATTTTCTGGTTAACTCTGATTCTCACAATGTACATGTGTTTGGCATCCACCAACATTGATAATACAATACACCTGTCGCTATTAATTCCTCACGAATCTATTGAAATCCTAGTCTAGTTTACCTTCAATAAAAATTGAAGAGTTATCTGACAATCATAATTTTCTGAAAATCGCAATCGGAAAAATGATGTTTCAGAGATGGTTTAATAAACTAGGAATTCGATGAAAATTAATGAAGCAGCGGTTGGATAAATTTTTATCTCCCAATATAGACTAACACTCTGATTATTAAATGGATATAATTAGAAATATTAATTCACAAGAAGAAAATTTAAAAAAAGAGAAATTGATACAATAAATTAATTATTGTTGGGGGAAAAACGATTGTTTGACTGTTATTGAATTTATTTTTTCTTATCGTATGTAACATTTTTGTATCTCACCAAATAAGCTTCTCTAAAGAAGTCTTCAAACGTTAAAAAAAAATCTCCATTAATACTTTTATTCACGTTACATTTTCTTCAATTTATTATAATTTTATATTCAACAAATCTCAATGTGTATTCACCCCTTCAATGACTTTTAGAGTATAATAGAGGCTTTTAAAAATTCTACATAATATAAATGCGATTAAATATATTTAATGTTGCTTTTTTCTTTCAATTTTTGTTGCAGTGTGAATTCAAGTGGTCATTGACAGTGTTAAAAGCCCATAAGTAAGACAAAGAGCCATAGAAAGTAGGAGAAAAGCGACTGCGCGTGGTAGAGTCGCATCGCACGCATCCTGTGGTATACATCTGCAGCATCCAACTCTGGCGCGCAACTACACACACTTTGGATGACGCCGACGTATAAACGTCAAGGAGGCATTGCTGTGCGCCGTGCCAACAACTCTCAGTCTACCGCGGGATTTCGTGGCGCGTGGTTTTGAACCCAAGCCGCTACAAAAACTTTTGTTGTAAGCCGGTCGCGCGTGTTGTTCAGTTAGCTGTCAAACTGTGTTTATTTCCTTCCATAAAAATTTGAGTGTTAATGAATGAAGTTAATTAAAAATTATCGATAAATTCGGAAATAAAACTCCGGTAAATTATCCAGTGGTTAAATTTAACGGTGATTACATTTGGATTCAGCAAATATCTTCGTTTGGTGAGTAAAAAAATTTTTTTAACTAATGTTTAACTAATGAGCGAACTTCTCCCCGAAATGACTGTCAAATAATATGTGTTATTCTTTACGCCGGGCATGTATCGTCCGCCGCGCGTCCGGCGGCTGCGTTGCGGTCCTCTTGCCTGGTTACGTCATCATAAAGAAACGTGGTCGGGTAACCGGTTAGTTTAAAGTGTTAGTTTATTTGACACACTCCTAATTTCTTAACAAGATTCATTCGCCAATTCAACTCATCCCACTAGTTAATATACATAAATATAGCAATGATAAATTAACTGACCTACCTCAATGCTCAATAAGTTGAATCGTCTCTTCTATGGATTCTTTATCTATGCTTCAATGTAAACTGAAGTGTCAGTGATCGATATGAAGTATCAAAGGGATCAATGTTTTTTTTACGATGATGAAAGTTAAAGATGGAATGTATATTTGTGCATTGTGGAACGGACCCACGTGACAAGCTTCCAGGACGTTGAACTGTCAGCTTATCGACATGGGACGTCGCTCTAATTTACGGGCAATTGATTATTTCCTTTTACTTATTTATTTATGAATTACATTTATCCATTGAAGCTCACAGATTTTTTTTCATTCGTAATTTATATCGATAATATGGGCTCCATAAAACTACTCTCGATTCTTTAATCTAGATGAGGAAGTTGGTGCGCATCTTTTATCTTTTATTTCCCCGCCCATTTGGTGATAATTATTCATTAATTGATTTGAATAACTTTATTTCTGTTCGAACGGAAAAATTATCTGACAACTCTTCCGTTTTTCATGCGAATGAGAGTCATCCACAAACCAATGGTCGTTTTTTTTCTCCTCGAGAATACAAAATATTCAGGAATTTATAGGAAGGTTCGTGGATTATAGTTCAACGGAGAGAAGAACAAGCACGACGTGATATGTCTAACGGCGTGGATCGTGTAGTTGGGTTAGTGAGGACCACGTGGCGTAGAGACGACCCCGATATGATTCGTTGGGGTCGACCACAGTCGATGATCTCTTGACACTCAAACTGAGAGTGGGTAAACGACACGTTCATTTCTGGAACACTCGATTTTTAGTTCTCTATTTCTTGGATGATTTAATTTGCATTTTTAATGATTACATGTTTCTGCGATTTAACAGTTGGAAAAATATTGATTTATGGCGAAAAAAAGAGGATTCGGGGAACTCAACAGTTTTTGCTGGGACAAACTTAAGCAAATTTGTAAAAATTGGATTGACAGTGCTGCAGTGATTCGAGCTTAGAGATGGAGAAAATCGATAATTCGTCACTCATACACGGAGGGAAAATTGGAGTAAAAATTACTCGAGTTGTGAGGGGCCCTCGCAGTTAGTCTAATTGAGTTGCAGTTGAGATAATTGGAGACTTTCAAGATAAAATTTCTTAAATGGTGTTGCTGGGAAGGCAAAAAGAAAAACTCCAAAAAAATTAAAATATCGAAAAAAAAAAGTTTTGTTTTAGAAAATCGAAATTTTTCAGATTTAAAAAAAAACAATCTTCGAAGTTGTATGTGAAACAACAAATTTTCAATTGAAAAACGCGAAATTTCAATTTTTTCAGTTTGCCCATGTTTTTTCTCGAAGCTTTGTCTTGACGATCAATTTCAAAATTTCCTCATTAAATTTTTTTTCGAAATTTCATTGAAAAGAATCCCACTGTTTTCATAATTCTTTAGAATTTTTAATATATTTTTAAATAATCCCCACAGAAAGGTCTTACATAAATTATATCGTTGGCCTAGAGTCAAAAGGACGTAAGTGCTTTTTTTTAAAACTGACAAAAATTGAAATCTACATTAATTCGTCATAAAAATAATGATTTACGCCCTTTTATTACTCTCCAAAAAAAATGACACTTACGCCCTTTCGATTTTAATGCCTCGATATATCTCGGATTATATCAGTTATATATAGGTTATTATAATTAGGTTATAAAACTTTTACAGCCCTGGAATTTCAAACATAAAGTTTATACTTCGGATATATTACCGTTATAAATTCACTATACAACTTTTTGTCGGAATTCGTACAATTCGGATATATCAGTTTCGTATTGAATACTGTTTCTTCCCGCTATCGCACTGTGGAGTACTAAAACTGTGCGAAATTTGAAGGGGATTGGATCAAGAAGCTAAGATAAATATAGATATGTTAGTATATGCCCTAGAATCAAAAGGACGTAAGTGCCATTTTTTTAAAATTGACAGAAATTCAATCTACATCAATTACTTCGTAAAAATAATGAGTTGCGCCCTTTCGATTTTAATGCGACGATATACATTTACAAATACTTGATGTTCTGAATCAGTTAAATCCAGATATATCCAAACGAATATATTAGAAAATTGGGAATTTTCTGAGGACAGTATTGGAAAATCCTGGGACAGCTGGAGGTTCAATGGCACTTATTTAAATTTACACCACTGTGCAGTGAATTTCTAATCCAATCCAGTAGGAGTAGAGCACTTGTACTTCAAAGCTACAGGAATGTCCTCGAATCCTCGTTCACTCGACGAGATTCATAATTTTATTATCCGCATTTAGAGTGAATCTGTCGTAAATTTACATCCTTTTTTAACTGCGTATTTCCATGAATATTCTTATCAATGAGAGTATAATGTAACATCATTTCGATATATGCGATTTCGATCATTGCAGTTAGGAAAAAATATATGGCCATCGTAAAGCTAAAGAAGCGTCTTGAAAATATAATATTCAATTAAAATAAAATTCTTCGCCTCTTTTAATAGTTGAATTGAATTAATGCAATGCAAAAAAATTGTGATAAGCATTATGACGAGCAGAACTGAAGCAGAAAATGAAAAAAAAAAAATTCGTTATGTTTTCAATAATTTAATGTTCGTGAATCAATCGTCGGCCATGTAGCCAAACTGAACTCCTATTCGCTTCGATTCTTAACTGTTAACGAATATTCGGTAACTGATAATTTCAGTACCCCGTTTATCAATAGTTAACGAGACTTAGGAACATCAACTAAAACCTCCCGTCAGGGTAGTTGAGAAATTTTCATACCACGAAGAGATTCCCTCAGTTCGGTTTCTAAAGGGAGCGATCAATTCAGAATAATTAAATTTTCGGCAGATCCATGCAGTACAGTGACGAAGTCTTTGAAGTTACTTATACGAGCCAACAAAAAAAGTTTCCTGAATCAGATTTTTTTTTATCTACTCGTTATTTTTTTGAAAGGATTTTTTTACCGTGGTAATTAATTTTAATGTGAAGAAAATGGTTTCATCCGTCCAGCTCTCTCATTTTCCTTAAATAAAATGATGAAGTCATTTTCTTCATGTCAAAATCTATTCAATATAAATTTCATTCCACGATGAAGGAATCTTCACTTGGATATATTTTTGGCGGCGCCTTGCTGGATGGAATTGATACGTATCACTTCATACTATGAGCTATAACAGAAATATCTTCCGTTTCATCTTACAAGTACAGATACTTCAATATTTCTCTCGGTGTTTTCGATTGTTTCGAAATTCCGAAGAATTCCACACTGCAATTTATTTTATTGATCGCAATAGCATATTATTTTTTTTAAGAAGAAATGTAGAACTGAAGTGGATATTACCTTTCAGATACGTCATCATTTGTTCTCAATCGAGTAATCTCCTTTTGTATGCAAATACTTGCAATTATACTATTAATATTCTAACACACGGCATTGCGATTCCGCGAAGTTTCTTGAAACTGATTCCCAATTATGTGGAAACGATCGGGAACGTGATCCTAATTTGATTTCTTGTGGAAATTCTGCCTCTAAATTCCATTGATTCAATTTATGTCTATCATTGCTTTGTTAATTGCGCCATCCTCATGCTTACAGCACAAAGATACCAAGTAGCTGAAAATTGGTAAATGTAAGGAATTTTTACGAGGAAATTTTTTTATTCCAATCGCCATGACAAACGTTATGGTAAGTCTTTCGTTCTTTCGTATGGAGATGCAATGTCCTGAGTTACCGCATTTGCAGCTATTTATTCTAAAGCACAATATTTCACTAATACTTAGAAAACAATTGAAATTTCGTGGAGGATCTGATGATAATTTCGATGAACGTGATATTGAATTTATTTTGATGGAAAGATGCTTTTGAAATTTCAAGTTTGGGGTGAAATTCAAGAGAATTCATGAATCTTGCTTGAATTTTTAATTGAAAATGAATATTGAATTTTCTTGACTAAAAGAATTTTCTCGGGGAAATTAAACTAAATTTACCACTTTCATTGATTTTTGATTGAACATAAATATCAAGAACTAAAATAAACCAAATTTGATCATTTTCCCCTGAATTTTTCATCATTTACTCGAACCTTTACGGAATAATTGAACTGAAACTCACAACTTTCATTGACGTTTTGGTAGAATTGTTTGAAAATCGATGGAAAACTTGGATTTTCAATAACGAGATTCCCCGAAATTTCAGTGGAACTGTAACTCGTTTAAAATTTCCGGGATTCGACACAGAAAATTCAGAAAAAAAAATTCACATTGAATAATCGCGCCAGAATACATCGTCTCGCGATATTCCACCGCAAATACCCTAAACCTCTCAATAAAACTAAATCGAGTACAGAGAAACTGTCAGCTTCGTAATCTCTCTGAAGAAAATTTTCTACAACGCATCCATTATATTCTTCATAAGAAGCATGGACCGTGATACAGCAAACATATATCCGATTGAAGGACCGTTAGAGCTCCGGTCTTTACTCGCTATTTCGCAGAACGACGTGCTCCAGTAAAATGGCAAAAAATGTGTCAAACCATTGAAGAACGACACTTTACTACTTCGTTCAATAAATTTCGTCAATAATCCTCAACTTTTGATTCACCTGCGAAAATGAATGAAAAAAATAGGGAAACTCATCGAAACAAATTTCTCCTCCAATTACCTTCATAATTATTGTATTACTTCTCGAACTAAGTATATACTTTCGTTTCTGAAGCTGCAGTAATTTGAGGACTGCCATAAATCTGTACATTTCAATTTATTCTTTGTTCTTCATGCTATGAATTCAAGGTTATAATGACCTTATTCCGAAAATTGAATACGATGTGATTGTTTTACAAAGTAACAGTATGAAATTTATAAACATGTAATTTTCGAATGAAACTGTCGTTCAAAAGGTAAACGGCTTTGTTTCCTTCAATCTTTTTTTAAAATGAATTAATTTTGTTTCAATGACTCAGTGAAGACGAAAATGCGAGAACGATTTGATTTTCAAATTTCAATGGACGCCGACATTTTAACAATCAATCCGAATTTTCGGATACGAATGGAAAATTTAATAATATATGAACTTGAATATTCTATTAATCCGGAATTCAATACGACGGGGCCTCGAATTTTCGTAGATCATCTAAAATTTAACTTATTCACTCAATAACAATAATAATTTAATTGTAATTTCACCAATAATTCTCAATGGAATTCCAAATTTCGTTTGAATATTTTCATATCAAATAAATTTTTAAGGCATAAATTTTATGAAATTTCAACTATTTTCTCATTGAACTTTAAATAATTTTTCTCAGTGCAGAGGAAATTTCGCGAAAAAAAACATTTCAACCATGAAAAATTCATAGGTATTAGGAAAATATTGACAAATCGATTACTAGTTTTTTGTTGAATTGACAAGCTCCGAGCTCTGGGAAATGAAAAGGGCGCGTGAAATGTAAGTTTCACTAGGGATTTGCATACGCCTCTTGTATAAAAATAATGAAATCCAGTCGTCCGTAATTCCAGAACGGAATAGTCAACGTCATTCAAAATTAAACGGTAAATGGCGAATAATCGGATCAAGTTGCTCTCAAAATTTAAAAACATTTGTAAGTAACCCAAAAATCGACGAAATTATCTTCTATTCATAATTTCTCAGTATCAATACATTGCAGTTGGTCGTTTTGTTGAAATTAATGGAATTTTGAAAAACTTTTTGACATGACCCAATAAAAGCGACGGTTTAATCTTCAATTACCCATTTTCGGTAAAGCCAGATTAAAATTAATTGAAATTTCCTGCACAAGCTGAGCGCTTCGCTACGCACAAGAAAATTATTTTTTAATTACCTTTACATTTTGCAGAAATAAAAGAAGTTAGATTTCACAAATCAGATCCCATCAACATTTATTGAAAGGGAAGAAGCTATTGATTTGCTATTGATTCCGTCAATCAAACTATTATCCCTCTCCTCCTAACCACATTATTCAAAAACTCGTTCACAGCAGACTACAGTTAGTTTTTAGCTTTTGAATTTGCATCAAATTTTACAGATATTTGCGAGCATACTTGTGAGCCCTCTTGGAAGTAAAAAAGTAACAGGCAAACGAAAAGAAGCGCCGGTCCTTCAAACTTCTCAAGAATGCGCGTCTGTCATTGTTTCGAGAATGTTAACAGCCGCGGAAAAGGAAGTGAAATATTTTTCCCCTCCCACACTCAACGTTTTGTGTCACGAAGCATTTCAGATAATAACCGGATTGCAATAAAGCCATTAGAAATTCTCAGGCAATGGCATCTTCGCCCACATAATGTATCTCTTGTATTTTATATTTTGCAAGTAAGATGTCTCAAGTAGAAGAGCATAGAATACCACCACAATAGTTAGATATACTCTTCTCTCTAAGCTACCGAGAAATTTGTCCCTGAGAGAATTCCGGAATCTGTAGTATTCGCATCTGTCTCTTCCATACGGTGTGTGCTTCCGAATAGGTACACGAATTGTTTCTCCAGGATGGTAATACTGGTGCACATGTCAACGGAAATAGTGGAAACTGAGAACAGCGAAGAGAAGTGGTAGAGAGGGTAAGATGAGTAAAGGCTCATAGTTGAAGAGAAGAGAAAAGCACGTTGAAAGGTTATAGAACTACTTTACGAGTATCCTCGTGACCGAAACTCGACGCTCCACTTCTCCGTTACACATATACACAAACCAGCTTTATGTTTCATCTTTATTTTTCTATATTGCCGAGCGATGATTCCGCAAATTTACCGTTTCAAATCTTCTCGCATATTATATTAAAAAAATATATTCCGACTGAGCGGTTCTTCATTCAATATTCAGCGTATTATATTTCTATCATAAAAGTTGAAATTATTATTTTTTCTCGTTTTTGACAGCTATTCATTCTGCTAGTCTCGTGCTCGTTCGTTTGAAAGGTAATACCACAGAGAATCACCGGTGTACAAATGAATATTCGACAGTAAGCTTCCCATGAATCGTAAAGTCGAGCTTGTTTGTGGGCGCGATAGAACAGAGATAGTGAAAGAGAGAGAGAGAGGTGAATTGTACTTTGGAAGGAGTGAGAGCTGAAACTAGGGACTTCTATGGTGGCATAAAGCGTAGAACTGGAAAAGGGGATTTTGCGTGCAGGATTATCTCTGACAATCAACATTGAAAGCTTCCGTGAGTGAACGTGCGAATCCAATCCGCACACTGACCGTCTGTACGCATCAGATAGTTATGTATGCATGGGTGTACATACATGTGCGTGTAGGTGTATCAGGTATCAATATAAAATAATCGGGGGATCTGGTATGGCGTAAGAGTGGGGAAAACGCTGCGGATGAGGCGTTATTTCACGCCTCAGTTTTCACTGTGCGGCGACGAACTCTAGTGCTCATATATTTAGGTTTGTGTGTGCCCTCCGCAACCATTCATCACACTTGCGGCCACAGCTGTGCCCCCGTACTATGTCGACCCATTAGAGGGAACCAACACGGTTTCCGCGTACTGTCCATCCCACATTCTGATACGGTATCTTTGTTACATATACTTCTCATAGTTCTTATTTTTCATACACTCATGTACTGTCCAATTATTGACCACTTGTTCACAGTCTTTCACTTTCCTGTTTAGCTCATAATGAAAACTGAATATGTATTGCATTTAAAAGAGACCGACATTGAGAATTAGAATCTTCTATGAACAAGGGAATATATGAAATTGAATCGAGGATTTTTTTATAGCATTTAATCGCTATAATTACAGTCGACTTTGTTTAAGTGACAGCTGTGGGGCTGTAGGGGAATGATTTTTGGCGAAATATGCTTCCCTCTATGCGTGTCGCACGCTCTCTCTAGTGCCATCGGATTTGTGCTTCAATCTGTTACTCAAATGTCTGAATTTGGTCATGACAACATTTTATCACAATCATTTAACGTTACGACGACATATTAAAATGCAATAAGTTCTACTATTGAACATGTTTCAAGAAGTACTAATCAAAGTGAAATGGGATCTCATCGATACTCCACTTGATCAAAGTATTTCATAATTGAGTGTTATTCCCATCCCATATTGGAATTCACATTGAGTTAGTTTTGGAGCATCTCTTGAAAATTTTTAGAATCTCTCCATTTTTCTCAGGACCTTTATAATCCGGGCTCGTTGTTGATGTGCACTCAAGTATGGATGAAAACGGAAAATTTCTGAGAGTTATATAAACAACGATATACTTCCGGTCTGAATTTCTACGATTCTCAGAGCGAAGTAGGAGAAGCACAGAACTCCTTGAAATGGGTTAATAGAGGTCTCTCGTTTGTACTAGCCATAAAACGTAGTTACAGCCAAATTAATTCGTCCTTCCTCCTTTCATGCAATTTTTAGTAGTGATACTCTTAGACTTTAAAAATTATCAGCTATTCCTGCAACATTTGTTGGGCGAAGATAAGAGAAGTAACCGGCAGAAAAAAAACTCGAGGATCTTTCAAGGAAAACTTTTTCAATTCAAGTACATGTCAGTACCAATGTTGTAAACGACAACACACACTTGAAGCAAGCTTGTTATCTAGAAAAGGCTATCCTGCGGGGAATTTCAACCCTCTTCTTGAGAATATGAACAGGCTCGATTGCAACACCTCGTACTCTTGTACCCATCACCTGAAAATAACCTTATGTATCGATTCATATTCATTTCCAGTTGCATCGGGTTTTGATCATGATTGAAAAAAGGAGGGAATAGCGAAGATATTTCCTAACAATGATAGTATTTTATCCGACCTTGGAATTAGTTCATAAAATTTTTGCAGTGACCAAAAAGACCGTTTTTATCATTCATGAAATATTTCCTAACAAATCGAAATTTTAAGGGAATATTCATTAAACCCAACAAGTTTTATATCAATATCTTTAATAACAACCTCAGAAAAAATTCTTGAAAAAAGCCTCTTCTTTAACCAGAGAAATTTAATGATGATCTTGATTCATATGGATTTAACATACTAATTTAACTATAATTTTTTCTTGAGTTAATTGCAAAAGAATAATAAATTAGTGTGGAAAGGGGTTTTGATTAGGAGGACTAGGATTAGTGAACTAACAAGGAATATACTACGAAAAAAGTAAAACGCACTGTATTGAATCGCAGATATTTCTAGAACCAATAAGGTAAACAGGAATAAATTGATGATACTCTTAAGCTCGAGGGATCAGCTTTCCGAATGAAATAGGTTTTCCTCCAATCTCATTAGTCAATTTGAAGATATCGACTACGCTCTACCCTACTAAATTTCGATACCGGATTTATTAAGATAATTGAAAATCTAGTTAATTCAGACAAAATAATATAAGTCGTCAACGTTTAACTTACAAAAACGTCGATAGTATCATCATTCTCTTGACGGATTAATCAATTTAATTGGTCTTTCAATTCAATGAATTCAACAATTATTAACACAGTCGATTCCCAAATCCGAGCCAAATCATTAAGAATCAACTCTATTATCAATAGAAATGATTTTTCATCAGATATAATTGATGATTTATCACCAGAGATACCTTGGTTACGCGAATAAACAGTGAACAATGTCAAATATCCATGTGAATGACACATTGGTAATTAATTGAAATTAAATTTATAAATTAATTGAATCAGTGGAGTGAATTAATTTTTATTAATGGGAAGTTACTTCAGTAATAAGAAAAAAAA
>JABSMS010047041.1:0-23105 GCA_018902275.1 Aleiodes sp. PSUC_FEM 10030003
AGGTATATATCTTATTTATAGTGAAAATATAATATATGGATATATTAAGTATATACGAAATTGAATAAAATGTATCAGATCAAGTATATTTTATAGTTTCTTATTAGTTTTTGAATAACACCTCATCGTCATTGGGGTAAATAAGAATAATCGTAGAGGTGATGGTGTTGTAAAAACAAATGTAAACAGCGCCGATAAAGTAATTCGACATTTTCGTATATTTGAAACTTTGCATATTCGTTGGTTCCAAAAAATGACATAATAATTGATTATATTTGTATACTGAAAGTTAATAATTTTCATGAATTATATTCGCGCCGAATCCTTCGCCATTTGTCGTAGAATTTTTCTTGCAATTTTACCGGAGGGTGTAACGGGCATCTTCTTCAGAATTTTGACACCTCCGCGAAGTCTCATTCGATCGGGTAGATTATCTTCAACGAGTTTCATGATATCTTCTTCAGTTAACTGTAAATGAATGACAATTATTTCAGTGAAAATCATCACGAAGCATAAATAGAATGAACAGCATTTCATTACTTTTGCCCCAGCGCGTTTTGTAATAAATGCCATTGGTTGCTCTACATCAATCAAATCAGGTTTTGGTACGACAGCGACTTCAGTAACGTCCAAATGCTTCAAAATGAACCGTTCAATTGTTGATGGGATAACTATCTCAACAACTCTGTACTTAATTATATCCTTAATTCGATCAACAATGAAAAAATCTCCGTCGGCATCATAGTATGCTATATCACCAGTGTGATACCATCCTGTAAATAAATATTTCAGTAAAGAAGCAATGAAAAAAGACGAGTCCCAACATTTATAGAGAAATCCCGGGAAATAATAGATGAGATCAGGCTAGATCAAGTTTGATCTTAACAGATCTCAAAAATGGAAAAATGATGATCCACGTAGATATGCATAGATCTCATAAATATGATCTAGGTAGATCTAAATAAATTTACGTATATCTAAATAGATCTAAATAGATCCATTTAGATTTCATGAGATCTTTGTAGATCTATTCGAAACTGGAGATCTAATTCATTAGATCTCGTAAGATCTCATCCAGTTTTTCCCGGGATGTATGTACTAGAACTGAAATCTATGGGATTCAAAGCTGTGTAGCATAATGTTCAACAAATGTTCTGACCCATGTTCTTCACCACATTATGAATGAATCAAGTCCAATATTTTTCTTTGTCATTTAATATTTCCAATGATTACCATCAGCGTCCATAGCTTCCTCCGTACTTTTTGGATCTTTATGATAACCGAGGAACAGATACGGCGATCGCATACATACTTCGCCTTCTTCATTGGCACCAAGTGTTCTACCATCCTCTATATTAATTATTTTTATTTGACAGTAGCCACGAACTTTTCCGCAGGAGTCGACTTTATCTGTAGTTCTGTCTGTACACATCGTTGCTCCAAGTTCAGTGCAGCCTGTAGTGTGTTATGACTTTTATTAATAATCTACTATGAGTTGTTTACTGGTAATTCGACGCTTACCGTATACAAAAGACACTTGAGCGTTAGGGAATATTTGGATTAAGTGTTGATGAACGTCTTCATTGGCATTAGCTCCGCCATAGAAGACGAATGCACTTGAGGATAGGTCATAATCCATATCATCTTTATCGCTATAGAACTGATTGGCGAGCAGCATTGTTGTTATGAACACATGTATCTAATTGTGATAATCCCAATGTAGAATGAATCACTAAAAATATTTGAAAAAACACAACTGACTTACTTTATATTTTTCAATCAATTGACAAGCTATTCGAGCATCCATCGATGGATATACTACCACTGTAGCTCTATGGTTTAACAATTGCATGGTAGATGTAATTGCGGCAATCCAACATATTCCTGACGACCATAGGAATCGACAATCAGCAATGTGTTGTCCTAGATTGGGAAAACTAACTTTTGCAAGCCAACCATACGAGTGAAGAACTCCTTTCGGATATCCAGTAGTTCCAGATGTATTTAGCATTAGAGCTGGTTGCTTAAGATCTTCAATCCGCGTACATTCGAAATTAGCCACTTCTTCATTTTCCTGGTCTTTCAGAATGTCGAGGAATGACACTTCACCCAGTGAATCCTCAAATACAATGACTTGTGTCTCCATACCAAGATCATCAATTGCTTTGCGAATTGCCTCAGCTGTTTCTTTATCGACGAACATGACTTTTGGTTCACCCAATTTCAGGAAGTACTTTATCATATCTCAAAAATTTCAAATAGTTCATTAGGTTATTTAAATCGTCATCGACTCTCGCAATAGTCAATGTATATACTTACCGTCATCCAGAGCCATATTCCACCAAGGATGGAAAGTTATTCCATTGAAAATTGCGGCAATTATCGGTATAACAATGTCTAGATGATAGTGACTGCAAATTCCAATGAAATCCCCCGATTTAACATTCTGCTTCCTTAACCAGATTGCACAACGAACAGCTCGATCTAATATTGAAGCATATGTGTCCTCTTCACCAGTCAATCCATCAATCTAGAATTTATTGTATTCGACTAAACAATTGTCTACATATGTCAGTTATTGAATTATTATTGTTCCATGATTTTTACATACCTGACATACTCGTTCTGGAAATTCCTTCATCCGTTCAAAAATAGTCTGAGCAAAAATCTTCCCGGCATCAGCCGACGGCCCGATTGCTCGTGTCCAAACACCATTTTCATACATGAGATCTTTCTGGAATGAGAAGGAAGGATTTTTCATGAATTTATTATGCGAAGGATTCAATGTAGAAGGAAAACAGAATCATCAAAAAAATATTCACGTCCGTCTTATTTTCGACGCCCATATTGATTATAATTAGTCACAATTTATATTCGAGTCTTATCTTAATTTAGTGAAGCCTGCTGGTATCTGATTATCGCAAGTGCTCAACGATTCTCCAGAGACTTTTGGATTAACACGGATGTTTGCTCAAAAATTCACCTTGAGGTCTCTGTCTTCTGTCGTACCTCATAAATTAAAATTATAAAATTTCAATTTCACTGAAAATAATACTTCATGTTGGTTGATTATTTAACTCAGACTATTCATCAAATATTTGATTTCAATCCATTGCGATAAATTATCATCCCAATTTCTATCCAATTCAGACCAGATTATTAAATATGTAAAGTTCCGACCCTTAATTATCGAACTAGTAGCTATGAAGATAAATGTGAAGATTTTCTTCGTAGAGGAATTTACAGACTAGAAAAACAACTAAACCCGATTGCTTCGACATATGTAATTCTTTTTTCCATCTTCTACCGTAACATTTACTGTTCATCTACCATGCAAGAACCGGTTGCAAGACACTCAAGTATATAGCACTGGTATTTGGAAAGTCGAAATTAAGAAATCAAAATGATGACGAATTCAAGTGAGCTGAATAAACTAATTTTTTTGGTTTGTAACGTTAGCAATTTTCAAGTATAAAAAAATTCATATCCGATCAATTGCTTTTCCTTCAATACAATCACTATTTTCCAGAGAAACCTGGAATCGAAATAAGGGCTGAGTTTTCCTGAGTTATAAGAAGCATTCTACTACCTCGCCTATTTACTTGCTCTCAATTTGGGCCGAGGCCGCCAATTTTTATGAATATTCTACGAGATTCAAAAATATCGCCGAGCTAGCCAAATAGAGATCTTCCGAAGTGGACCCGAAGCTGAAATTCATAGCCGAATATTTCCGAAGATTACTCTTTCGCTTTTTCAACTGTACACGAATAAAGCCGGCTTATATTTCCCAGTTTCCTACGCTACCGACGCTACTTCTACCCTTCTAACCTCAAGAATCCTTTCATTCGTTATTCAAATGTAAACAATACGCCGCTATTTGCCACGTTTCTTCACGATTGAACAATAATATGCCTCTGCGTTTGAAAAAACACGAGTTACACAAAAAGGATAACCAAGAATCTTGCCGAATCATAAATCCACAAATTGAAAGAGACAAACTAACATTGAAAATATTTGTTCTCATCTCTTCCTTCAAGTTGCTCTTGGTTCCCACGTAGTATGTGAATTTTTTTTTAACCATTCATTTCATTTTCTTATGATTCATCAATAATACTAATTCTATTATTACAGTCGTTCAACAGACTTCGAAGTCCACCGCAATTGGTTGGCAATAACCCACAGTTTACCAATCAATCAGTGGTATACAAATTCAAAATCAGAATGGACACTGGATTATCCACCTTTTTTCGCATGGTTCGAATATTTATTAAGTCAATTTGGACAATTCGTAGATCCAGATATGCTGAAAGTTGATAACCTCAATTATGTATCTGCAGGAACAATTTTATTTCAGAGAGCAACTGTTATGATCTCAGACGTGGCTCTGCTCTACGGAGTGCGAGAGTGAGTTGTGAATTATTTCCTCAGTTTTTTATGACTATTTCGGAATTAATGGAAGATACAAAAATTTCCTTGAAATCCTCTCTCAAGGAAAAAGATCTTTACGAAAATTTGTTATCTCCATTGGGTAATTTGTGATCTTCGAGATAGAAGATTGTTTGATAACTCGAAGAAACAATTTTTCATTGCAGAATTGGAAAAGTTTATTACACGTCATTCAATCGTTTTGTAGTATTCACCGGCCTGGTTCTCGGCGATATTGGATTATTGATGGTAGATCATGTTCACTTTCAATACAACGGTTTCCTCCTAGGAATTCTGCTAATATCAATCGCTAAAGTATCAAAACCAGATCAGGTATGCTTGAAAAGATGAATGATGTAAATAGTCAATGAATTCTCATTAACCTGTCTGTAATAAATTGACAATTTCAGAAAAGTATTTTGATGGGTGCAGCTACATTCGCCGTTTTGTTGAACTTAAAGCATCTTTATCTCTACGTTGCCCCTGCATTTATTGTTTGGTTGTTGAAATGGTACTGTCTGAAGAACGGAAATTTTTTCGTGGGACTCATTCAATTAGGAGGAATTGTACTGACGATAGTAGCACTATCCTTCGGACCATTCGTTACTCAGCTGTCGCAGGTATTATCACGACTCTTTCCGTTTAAAAGAGGTTTGGTACATGCATACTGGGCTCCAAATGCTTGGGCGCTGTACATCGGGGCTGATAAAATTCTATCCATTATTTGGAGAAAACTTGGGTGGCTGGCGAATACTAAAACTGCAGCGATGACCGGTGGTCTAGTGCAGGAAGATACTTTAGCTGTTTTACCAACTCCCACACCACTTGTTACATTTATTGCAACAGTTTTAACAATACTGGTAAGTGCACTTGTGCATTGACAGCGTTCAATTGTTTTTAGCAGGCTCTTTATACATTTTCATTAATCTGCCATTTTTTTTAGCCTGCACTCTTTGTTTTATTCAGAAAAAAACAAAACTCACTCAAGCCACGTGATTTTGTGAGATGCTTAGTATTGTGTGGCCTCAGTTCATTTATTTTCGGGTGGCACGTTCATGAAAAAGCCATTTTAACTGCCATCATCCCGCTGTGGTAAGTGTTATTAGCTAAATCTTTCTATTAATTCAATCGTGAAAGAGGCAAAATCGAAAAATCGGATGTCATTCAATGAAAGTTAGAGAAGTTTCCTCAAACTTATTCGTTTCAAAAATATTTTCAGAACAATATTCTACGAATTTTTCGACTCATCCTCCTTTTTTTATTATTTTTTTCTTTCATTTTTTTTGCAGTGTATTGGCAACAATTGAATCACTCGACGCGAGGATCTACTTGATTCTCAGTGCCACGGGACATACTTCCATTCTACCCCTCCTTTTTCCAAACCATCTCACACTTCTCAAGATTACATTATTAATAGGCTACATGACAGCAATCAGTATATTTTTCAAGAAAATATTTGAGGCTTCATTGTTAAAAATGCATGAATGGTTGTACATAGTAGTTCTACCTTTTATAACAATTTATGAAAATATTTTTCATAAACTGATATTTGGTGAGAGATTACCGTTTTTACCACTAGCTCTTACATCAATTTACTGTGCCATTGGTGTTATTTACTCGTGGATAATTTATTACTACTATTTTTCCTTCCAAGAAACGAAGGAACATCAAACTGTACAGAAAAAAAAATTATAAGATGTTCAACGATCAGTAATTTAAGTGACGAGTGTGATTTTTACCAGTAAATGAAAAAGAATTTAAATATCAACTAATTAAGTAGATAATGTTTATGATTTTTATACATACCGGCTTTTCTTCCCAAATCTCGCCGGAGTATTCATATGTGATTTCTAATTTTCTATCCTTTCGCCAAACTCGAATAATAATCTTTTCGCGATTGAATCTCTGTTAAGATCAAGAATTTTGATTCACAAAAATGTTCAAGGTAAAGAAGAATAATTCATTTAATCGTCGATAATTTTATTGAAATTCGTTTGATGAAACAATACTTGATCATCTTTTTATTCCGGAAAAATTTCCTGTTCCTGTGAAATCCTTTGCCATTTGTCGTAAAATTCTCCTCGCAATTTTTCCTGAAGGTGTAATAGGCATCTTCTCCAAAATTTTCACACCTCCACGAAGTCTCATTTGATCAGGTAAATTATCTTCAACGAGCTGGATAATATCTTCTTCAGTTATCTGTGAATAAATTGATGGTAATTATTTCAGTTCAAATTTTCACAGCGCGAGAACAAGATAAGTATATGATTGCATTACTTTTGAGCCTGTACACGTTGTAATGAATGCCATAGGTACTTCCACATCCGCTAAGTCAGGTTTTGGTACAACCCCAACCTCAGTAATATCCGGATGCTGCATGATGACTCGTTCAATTCGTGACGGTACAATTGGTTCAACTACTTTATACTTGATAACTTCTTTCATTCGATCAATAATGAAGAAATCACCGTCAGCATCATAATATGCTAAATCACCAGTGTGATACCATCCTGTAAAGAAAGAATTGAAGCACAATATTTTTCTTGACAATTCAGTATTTCTGATATTTACCATTAGCATCTATAGCTTTCTCAGTTAATTCTTTATCTTTATGATAACCAAGCAATAGACAGGGTGATTTCAAGCATATTTCTCCTTCTTCATTAGCTGCCAGTGTTTTTCCGTTCACTGTATCAATTACTTTAACTTGACACTGTCCTTCAATTTTACCACAGGAATCAGCTTTGTAGGTTGATCGATCTCTGCCCAGTATAGGTCCAGCCTCCGTGCAACCTGTATTGTATCATTTAATTTAGTAATTGAATAGGTTTCTATGTACTGATTATTTACCGTAGGAAAACCAAAGAACGGCATTGGGAAATATTTTTTCCAAGTGCTGGTGAATTTCTTCATTGACATTAGCTCCACCATACCAAAAGTATTTGACCGATGATAGACCCGAATTCATATGGTCCTTATTTTTGTAGAATTGATTGGCAATTGCAACTGTTCCCATTACAATATTTATCTGAATGTGATAGATGGAATGGGAATTACATAAGCTCAAAAATGGTATGAAAATAATAGATCACTTACGTTATATTTTTCAATCAATCGATAAGCTGTTTCGGCATTGGGATTCGGGTATACTACAACCGTAGCTAAGTTTCTTATTAAGCTCATGGAAGATACAATTGCACTATTCCAACAGATTCCTGAAAACCATAACATTCTACTGCCAGGGACATATCCGTCTGGAGTCAGGCGGCAATATTTTTCAAGCCAAGTGTATGCATGAAGAACTCCTTTTGGATACCCAGTAGTTCCAGAAGTGTTCATCATTAAAGCCGGTTGCTTTATGTTCTCAATTCTTGCACATTCAAAATTAACTACATCTTCAGGATTCTGTTCTTTCAAAATATTAAGGAAAGATACTTCATCCGGTGCATCCTCGAATACAACGAGCTTTGTGTCCATACCAAGATCATTAATAGCTCTGCGAATTGAGTGTGCTGTTTCTTTATTGACAAACATGACTTTGGGTTCTCCCAATTTTAGAAGAAATTTTATGATATCTGAAAAATTGAGACTAACAATCATTCGGTCTAGTAAAAGTTTATGTATTTTTGTAATTTGTATTCAATAATGTCTGCACCCTCTTCCAGAGCCATATCCCACCAAGGATGAAAAGTAACTCCATTGAAGATCGCTGCGAGCACTGGGATGATAGTGTTCAGATGATAGGGAGTACAGATTCCAATGAAATCACCCGTTTTAATATTCTGTTTTTTTAACCAAAGGGCACATCGAACAGCTCGATCTAGCATTGACGCATAAGTGTCTTCTGCACCATTCAATCCATCGATCTGAAGTAATTTCAAAATTAATTGTCGGTATAAAATTAACTCCTCTCCTCCTTTGGAATTTCAGTGTTGTCCTCTCTTCAGCATAAGCTCATAGAGTGAATAGTGGAGACTCTTGAGAAAAGATAGCGAGAGAAAGGAGTGGGGGATGCCCCGCGCATTGTTTCTCAATGTTCGTATTGAAATTTAATAGCTATTTTCTCTTGAGTGTCTCCATGATCTACTTTATCATCGCGAAATAGAGGATTGAATGAATTTCCGGTGAAGAAAAAAATAAACTGTTCAACCTCGGCATGATGCCTGTCGGCCACTTTGCTTGTGCATTTGCCACATTTAGTTTTTGAGGCGAATGCAGCTTCACAAGATCACCGGCTTGGTGCCCTAGTCATATAATACATGTACTATCATCATTTCATAAGATTTACGTACTTGAGCTACTCGTTCTGGATCTTTTTTCATATTTTCAAGAAGGACCTGTCCAAAAATCCGCCATATCTCACCAGGAGGTTCAATGACTCCTGACCAAACACCATTTTCACACGTTGGCTCTCCCTGAAATGATAATCAAGAATTTTCCTCATGATAATCATTCAAATAACTGTATGGGAATTATTTATTGACACCCATAGACCATAGTTGATGACTGATTTCCTAGCAGTGTTTAGATGATAAATCTAGCGGTACAAAGCCCAAGCAAAATTAATCACTATACCCGAGTTGCGGCTTTGTGGGCCTCTCAAGGAATCGGATGAAATGAGTTAGCTCCAAGGAGTAAGTCTAATCAGTCGATCATTGCCAGATTAAAATTATATCTTTTTTTGAATATTGTTCCGGCTATCGTAAAACTTTGCTCAAATATCCCGTTGATTACAGCTTTGTAAGAATTCGTTTCCGAGACTTTGGAATAAATAATTCATGTACTCTGAAAAGTAGCCTGATCAAAAGTATGTTCTGCATTACTCAATAAATAAAAATAAACAATAATTTGTTAAGAATAAGCAAAGATTTCTTCCTACGTCTATTTCATACTGGAGCTGCATAGTACAAAGGAATCGAATCTCCATGCGTTTGAATGTCTCTTCTTCTTTTGCAAACTTCGTTTGGGTCAACGTTCTAAGTTATCTTTTATCATTTGTTTTATCAATGCGAATGAGAGTGATACAACTGTTTATACAGGTGAATAAGTAAATCGTTCAGTTCCACCATCTGCATGTTTATACATAACAGAGAAGTGAAATCGACACCAAGCAGACGATGTATAAACATACTTATACCAGGATTTAAATTTTATTTATTTTAAGTAGATCTTTGTGGGATGAAATCAATTCTCGTCGGATATCCATTATTAATTATGGTTTATGTTTAATTTAGTTTTCGTGCAAGTAAAAAACAAATTTCATCACGGTCCACGGAAACTGGATGAACCCTTCAAACTTGATCCAGCCATACACTTCTCAATTTGAACAATCTGATTTTTCGATTATCATTCTTCAAATCTTGATTCCCACTGATAGAGGAAATGGACACAAGGGGTAAAATGGACCCACCTTAGTTTCGATGTTTCATATTATGAAAATCGAGGGAAATATTGCAGATACGTTAATTTTGATAATTCCATTGAAAAGCTGAGGAAATTTTAGGTGAAAAATGTGTAAAAAAAAATTTTTTCCATTTTTTTTTCAAAATTCAAACACTTTTTTGGGAATATCCCCGGTTCTATTGGTCGTAGCGCAAAAATTCAAAAACCAACTAAAAAGTGAGCTTATTTGCCATCGATTTATATGGTTGTAACGAAGAAATTATCGCCGCTCGACGACTCCCGACGAACTCCTTCACAGTCGTTTTCTCTACTTTTCCGTAATATACTATTTTAAATATCACTTATGGAACTCACCATTAGAATATCGGTGGATTAAAAGTACGCTGCGAGTAAGTCGGGAATGTGATAACTTTGCTGAACTGAAAGAAAATACTCCGCTCCGAATTCGTTGAATAATGAGAACAGACTATACAAGTGAAAAAGAGATAACGGGAGGTGAAATCCTTCCAAAGAAAAGAACTGAAGCAAACGTAATTGGAGGGGGTAGATAGGTAAAGGCACCGACGTACAAAGTCCGTGTGACTCCGTTGTTTGGAAGTGGCGATTCCAAAACGGCGTGGGAGAATATGAAAGGTGGGTGGTGAAAGAGAGCTCAGGAACTTTTTCTTGAAACGAATTGTTCACAATTTCAAAAAAAAAGAAATGATACTTAATTGTATTCCGATTAAAAAGTTCCAGATGTGTTAACCATTACAATGGGTAGAAGTAACAGCTATAGAAATGGGACAAGGGATAACATGGAAAACAAGGTGAAGTGGAACATAAGATATTTGAATAAAATTACTGAAGCTTCAAAATCATGTGAAAGAGTTGAATGAAAAAAGCTGAATTTAATGGATAAAAGAATGAAATCCTCAAGGAATGTGTGAGGAGCATAACTTATTCAATTGCCAATATTTCCCTCGAGTTTCATTTCTCTTCAGATGACATTTGAATCATGAAAGAGAACATTTGTCAATGAATAATTTGTAGATTTGATATGCTCGAAACTTCTCGTTTTAATAGGTTTCAACTGATGAAACCGATCGTATTTTTATTCTGAAGTAATTTAATTTCCATTGACTCCTTTTTCTACGTAATGCTTCGCCATTTGTCGTAAGATTCTTTTCGCAATTTTTCCTGAAGGTGTAGTAGGCATCTTCTCCAAAATTTTCACACCTCCACGGAGTCTCATTCGATCAGGTAAATTATTTTCTACGAGTTTTATAATATCCTCTTCAGTTACCTTTGCATAAAATAATGTTCATTATTTTAGTAAAAAAGATCACAAAGTACGAATAAGGTAACTACATCGTAACGATAAAATTTAAAGGCCGTAAGTGCCATTTTTTCTGACTGAATAATAAAATAGTGTAATTTAGTATTCTTATGAAAAAATGGATGTAGATTCAATTTATATAGGTTTTGAAAATATGACATTACTTTTGAGCCTGTGCGTTTTGTAACAAAGGCCATTGGTTGTTCCATATCAACTAAGTCAGGTTTTGCTACAACTCCTACTTCAGTAATATCTGGATGCTTCATAATCACTAGTTCAATGGGTGATGGCAAAATGTGGTCAATTTTACACTTAATAATTTCTCTCATTCTATCAACGGTGAAGAAATCACCATCAGCATCATAATATCCTAAATCGCCAGTGTGAAACCATCCTGTAAATGAATTATTCAAGTTTATCCATTTTTATAATGCGAAAAGGCAGTGAGCAAATTTTCAGTGTTGACTCGGATTCATCATCTCATGAATTGAAGATTTTTCTTTCAATTATTTCGTTAGTCAACTCATTGAATTATCTCAATATGATCAATCTTCGACATTATTAGAGTGGAGTGCTAAAAGAAGGTAGATTTAAATATCAAGGGTTCTTCCTATAACTATTCCGGAAACTATGGGGCTTACGAGAATTTCTCAGTTGTCCTACAAAGAAGGTCTTCCCAAATTTCTTCTTAGCGTAAGAGAAGAATAGTCGAGTATAATCTATTCATAATTCATCACTTCTAATATTTACCATCAGCATCTACATCTTTCTTCATAGATTGTGAATCTTTCTGATAACCCAGCAATAGACCCGGTGACTTCACACATATTTCTCCTTCTTCATTAACTCCAAGTGTTTTTCCAGTCTCTATATCAATTATTTTGACTTGACAATTTTTTTGAATATTTCCACAGCAAGTGAGTTTGTTTGTTGATTGATCTCTGGCCAATATTGCTCCAACCTCCGAGCATCCTGTGTTGTATTATTTAATTCAGTAATTGCATGATTTTCTGTATATTTATTATTTACCGTATGAAAACCAAAGAACGGAGTTGGGAAATATTTTTTTCAAGTGCTCTTCTACTTCTTTATTGACATTAATTCCACCGTACCAAAAGTATTTCACCGATGGTCGATCCGAATTCATATGATCCTTATTTTTGTAGTATTGATTGGCAACCCCAACTGTTGCCATTACAATCGTTATCTAAATGTAATAGATGCAATAAGGATTACATCAACTGAAAGATGTTAGAGAAATAATCAATCACTTACGTTATATTTTTCAATCAATTCATAACCTTCTATCGCATTGAGCTTTGGGTATACTACAGCCGTAGCTGAATTCCTTATTAAACTCATGAAAGATGAAATTGCGCTAATCCAACAGATTCCTGTAAAGCACAATATTCTACTGCCAGGAACATATCTCTCTGGAATCATGCGGCAATATTTTGCAAGCCAACTGAATGAATGGAGAATTCCTTTTGGATATCCTGTAGTTCCAGAAGTGTTGAGCATTATAGCCGGCTGCTTTATGTTTTCAATTCTTGCACATTTAAAATTAGCCACATCATCAGGATTCTGTTCTTTCAAAGTATCAAGGAAAGACACTTCATCTGGTGAGTCCTCGAATACAACGAGCTTTGTATCCATACTAAGATCATTGATCGCCCTGCGAAGTGAGTCGGCTATTCCTCTGTTGACGAACATAACTCTCGGTTCTCCCAATTTTAAAAAATATTTAATCATATCTGAAAAATTGAGGATACAAATTATTCGATCTACTGAACGTTGATATATATATGTCATATGTATTCAATAATGTCCGCACCATCTCCCAGATCCATATCCCACCAAGGATGAAAAGTAACTCCATTGAAGATTGCTGCAAGGACTGGGATGATAGTGTTCAGATGATAGGGGGTACAAATTCCAATGAAATCGCCCGTTTTAACATTTTGTTTTTTCAGCCAAAGGGCGCATCGAATAGCTCGGTCTAGCATTGACGCATAAGTGTCCTCTTCGCCGGTCAATCCATCAATCTGAAGTCATTTTTGGAATCAATTGCCTAAGTATTGCAATCAAGTTCTCTTCTCCCTCCGGAAATTCAGTCTTATCCTCTCTTCAGCACAAGTAAAGTGAATCATGGAGACATTGCGTCTCGATAGTAGTGTTAAAGTTTGATGATTATTTTCTCCCCAGTATCTTCATGATCTATTTTGCTGTCGCGGAAGAGAGGATCAAATGAATTTTCGGTGAGGGTAAAAATAATCTGTTCAACTTGGGCATGATGTTAAATGGCCCGCTTGGTGACCTAGTCGTGCTATATATGCACTATCATCATTTTATAATGTTCACGTACTTGAGCTACTCGTTCTGGATATTTTTCCATATTTTTAAGGAGGGCCTCTCCAAAAACCTGCCATGTCTCACCAGGAGATTCAATAACTCCTGACCAAACACCATTTTCACACGTCACTTCTTCCTGGAATGATAATTGAAAATTCTCCCCATGATAATTTAAACGACTGTATGGTAATTATTCATTTACACCCATAAATCAGGATCGATAACTGATATCCGAGCAGAGTTCATCTCAATCAGAACGATTTAGTTTGAATAATTCAGCGTCGTATTAACAATGATAAATCATGCATGATCCCGGAGCAAAACTAATGAATATGTGCGAGTTAGGGTCTTGTGGGCGTCTCGAGGAAGTGGAGGAAATTAGCTAGGTGCAAGGAATCAATCTGATCAGTCGATCATTCTCAGATCATATTTATTATCCTATATCTCATTTTGATTATTCCTCTCACAATAGTAAAAGTTTGCTCAAATACACTGTTGATTTGGGATTTGTAGGAATTAGTTTTCGAAACTTTGGAATGAATAATTCATGTATTCTGAGAAGCAATGTGATCATAAGTATTTACTAGACGATAAATAAATAAGAATAAGAAGTTATTTTTTAAGAATAAAAGAATATTTTGAGACGAACATGAAATTCACACTATATTTTATTAATTAACAATGTTTTGAATTATTGAACGTGAACACTTAGATGAACTTTTATCTTCTCAAGCCGTGGCCACTCGAGAATCGTCCCAGAAAAACCCAGAAAAAATATTTTTCTCTCGAAATTATATTGCTTAAAAAATATCCTCCACAATAAACATCTCGAATTCTCGTTTATCATTTGTTTTATTAATGCGAATGGAAGTGATACGGCTGATGATAAATAAATCGTGAGGATGCATCATTTATGGCATGTATGTTTATACATAACAGAGACGTAAAATTGACGATAAAGCAGACGATATATAAATATTATCTCTGTTAATAATTTAATATCCCACTTATCGTTAAAAATCCTGTATGATTCAAGTATTAAAGAGAAATTCCACTTATACCGAGATTTTAAATTGCTTTCGAGTGAGCATATATGGAAAGATTTTTGGAGCGTCAGAAAACCACAATGGGAAGCAATAGACGAATGGACTTTTTCATAAGCGAAAACTGTTAGTTGACCAAATGTGAAAAAATTCAGTTTTGGCGGAAGTTAAAAATGAATTTCACGATATTCCAAGAAAAATGAATAAGAGACTACTGGTACTCATTGTTCTTGATATGCACTTCTCAATTCTGAATCAATGTCGCTATAACTCTGCGAAATTATTCACAACATGAGGAACTAAATTCTCACAAAACGATGAAAACTCATTCAAATTCAATCTCAATGGAACTGAATGAGATTTTTAGAAAATCCGATAATACATTTCTCATTTTAAACAATGTGAATCGTCGATTTTCATTTTTTTAAATCTTGATTTCTTTTGATGAGTTCGCTGACAGTATTTACAACTGCTATTAGTTTTCGGAGCGTCGAAGGAAAATGAAATTAAAATGGGGAAAACAATGGGGAAAGATTTGTAAAGAAAAGTATATGACGGAATGATAGACATCATTTTTCTACAATACATGTACTATTTCGAATATACTTATGGAACTCACCATTAAAATATCGGTGGATGAAATACGCGCAGCGGGTAAGTCGGAAATGTAATATTTTCGCTCAACTGAAAGGAAATACTTGACTTCAAATCCGTTAAATAATGATGACAGACTGTAAAAGTGAAGAAGCGACGCCGGGAGGTGGAATCCTTCCAAAAAAAGAGAACTAATGCGATTGAAATTGGAGGGGTTGGATGAGAAAGAGCACCGACGTACAAAATGGGCGTGACTTCGGTGTTTGAAAGTGCCAATTCCAAACGGCGTGGAAGCATACAAAAGATGGGATGAAGGGGATAAAGAAAGAAAGCGTAAGAACTTTATAGTCGAACGAATTGTTCACAGTTCCAAAGAATTAAATGATGCTCAATCGTAACTCCATTAAAAAGTCTCAGACTTGTTAAGCACTACAGCCGCTTACTTTATATTCTCAATTTCAGAAGGAATTTTATCACATTTGTAAAGTTAGAAAAAAAAATCCATTCTATTAAACCTTGTATGCACTCTCCACACGTATCTGAAATATCTGCACCATCTTTCAGATCCAAATTCCAGCAACTATAAAAAGTGGCGCCATTAAAGATTGTTGCTAGGACTGCAATGGTCCAGATGCTTAGGTGTACAGATTGATATAAAATCACTCGTTTCACCATTTCGCTAGAACAGCTCGATCTAGCATTGAGGCTCAAGTGTTTTCTTTACCGGTCTATCCATCGATCCTCAATTCTTTCTGAAACATGTTCGATGACAAAATAACACAAGTGAAGATAACACACGAATAATAACATGCAGCAATAATGATAACACGTGATAATGCAGATGTAAATATAGAATTTAAATCTTCAATTGAATACATCTTAAACAATATGAGCATACCATTGAGGGGAGGGGTAAACTGTTGTCTCATATTAGGATGGAGACATTATTTTAAACAATGCAATATTTATTGAAATGCAAATTAAAATAATGGCTTCTTATGATATTATTGCTCGCAACATTCTTCAAGGAGTAACGAAATTCAGTGCATTGTCTTAATCTTAAAACCCATTGTTTATTCATAATTATCAATTTCCTTGAAAACTAAGGCTGTCAGGCTGTGTGTGATCTCATTGAGAATTATAAATGAATAATTGGTTTTAAGATTGGTAAAATGTTCGTTTAAGTTCGGTAATTTTTGTTGAAAATTTCTCTCCGTGTATGGAATAATCAATAAATATCAATTATTTAAATTCATGTTCAGAAATTCAAACCGACTGAATTCAAATTTTTCAGCGGCGAAACAATTAATGGTAACAATCGCCAACAGACGGCGCTGGAAAAACACAGTCGCATTTGAGCATCTCGGAGAGGAGCACAAGAGAAAGCAAATTTCTAAAAATCGGAATATGTATAAATAAATACGATAATAAATTTCTCCAAATTGGAGTGAATCTTCGATTGAACATAAACTCTTCAACGTAAGTAGCTCATCAAAAGAACATTAATATCATCTTTAATCAAATTCTCAAATATAATCTAACCTAACATCCGCTGTCAAACTAATAAATAATTCATGTTCGATCGTTGCACTCGTATTAATCATCACTCAAAGAATGAAAAATCCTTTCTTTGTTGAATTAAACAGGAAATCACGTAAACATTCCAACAATGTCGTCAGTCCAACGTGCATTTGCTCACAAATTGAGCAAACAACATGCTGCCGATGTCAGAAGACAAATTGCTAATTCAACATCGTATTCACGTGAATTATCAAAAAGTGGAAGCAGCGTGTCTGGATTTTCGTCAACAATGTCACTCTGTGAAGTATTGGAGCCAGTTGATTACGAAGATTTCCTCATCCAGCATCAAACAATACTCGACAGAGATCCATTGCGGTCAATCCTTGATTTTCCACCTGGCGATGTTGAGTTGAGGGTAATCAAGCGTAAAATAAGAACCGAGGAGCCAGTAATCCCATTGGAATCGTTGGACTCTGTGTCGCCGTATGTACGAAGATGTATCGACACTTTTACGTCGGACTGGCTCGTCGTGCATAGAAAATTCAAGGGCAGAGCGTCGCCAATTGCACGAGAGAGACTTCTTCAAGATACGCCGAGACAGGATTTTGAAGTGGATCAAGAAGACACTGGTTCAGGTTCACCAGAGGAAGAAGATGTCTCCAGTTGTAATGAGACTCCTCGTGGATCATGGGCCAGTCTTGATCTACGTCACTCGCAGCACGATCCACTGCTACCTGGTATACTTGATCGTGTTTGTCCAGAGACAGTTGATCAGCTGAATGAGCAGAAACGTTCTGAGGATCGTCAGGAGGCATTGTTTCCTCTTTATGCACTTCCAACATCACCTGACGATGAGTGGCAGGAGATAAGCATTGCTCTTGAACCATCGGAACCATTTTCCCACAGAATTCTCGTGAAATGCCTTCAGTTGAAATTGGAGCTCGAGGTTGAACCTATTTTCGCTTGTTTGGCTCTGTACGACGCTAAAGAGAGAAAGAAAGTGTCGGAGAATTTTTATGTTGATATGAATTCGGAGAGCTTGAAGAGAATGTTGGGAAGTCATATTGCTTACAGTGATCCGAGTACTTTAGCACGTAGCTGTGTTTTCAATATTGGTAAACCGAGTCCTGATCTCTTTCTGGTTGTCAGGCTGGAGAAAGTTCTGCAGGGAGATATTTCTGAATGTGCTGAACCTTATTTGAGAGATGATAAGAATAAGGATAAAGTTAAGGCAGCTGCTGTCGCTGCATGTGAACGTCTTGGGAGATATAGAATGCCATTGGCATGGACTGCAATTCATTTGTCTGGAGTTATTGGTGGTGGTGGTGATGCTGAAAGTACTGGAAGTGCTGGATCACTCGATAGGAAATCAGGTGGCTTAGAGCAATGGAGAAAGAAAGTAGAACCACCGACTAGACGAGGATCTCTGGAGAGGAGGAGCTCGGATAAACGGAGGAGCTGGTCACCAGATGATTTTGCCACTTGTCTCGATAGTTTTCGTCCAATAACATTGACTGTATCGAGTTTTTTCAAACAGGAAGGTGAAAGACTCAGGGATGAAGATCTTTATAAATTGCTTGTGGAGTTGAGGAGACCAGGATCGAATCTGAAGAGACTGAAATGTCTACCGGGAATTTTGAAATTGGATTTGAGCCCAAGACCCGACGATTTACCAAGATGTTTGGATCCAGATTTAAGAAGATTAATGCCTTATCCTGACGAGAAAAATCGACCAATTAAAGAAATATTGGAATTCCCAAGTGAAGTTGTTTCTCCGGATTTAACATACAGGAATTTACTCTACATTTATCCAAAAGAGGTTAACTTCAGTTCAAGAACTGGTTCAGCTCGTAATATAGCAGTGAGAATTCAGCTGATGGGTGGAGAACAGGAGGCTGATGCAGTGACTGCAATTTTCGGTAGATCCTCGTGTCCAGAGATGACACACGAGGCTTTCACTTCCGTCTCTTACCACAATAAAAACCCAAGTTTTTACGATGAAGTGAAAATGCGCTTACCGGCTGACCTAAGTGCTCGGCATCATCTGCTCTTCACATTTTATCACATTTCATGCCAGAAAAAAGCAGAACAGCCCAACGTAGAAACTCCAGTTGCATATACCTGGCTGCCTCTATTGCGCGATGGGCACTTGCAGTCTGGAGAATTCAGTCTTCCGGCAATGCTCGATCCACCACCGTCCAACTACTCTTACATAGCCCCAGATGTTCAATTGCCTGGAACAAGATGGGTTGATGCACATCGGGGAGTTTTCAGTGTTATTTTAGAGCCTTTCTCCAGCGTCCATCCTCAGGACAGATACATAGACAGATTTTTATCATTGTGTGGAGCACTGGAAACTGGACAAGTACCACCGAGAATTGGAGAGGCTGGAATGGAGTCAGAACTGAAGTCGGCTCTTCTTGAATTATCACGTTCTTCTAATGCTGCACTTGTTCGCTGCTTTCCTCAGATATTTGACCAGTTAATTTCGCTGCTTGTTCATCCACCAACTCTTCCCTCACAACCTCTCAATGTAGCAGCCACTGTCTTTGAAGCGATTGGACTTTTAGTAAGGAATATAACGAATTTACCAGATGGACAAGTTGACGGAAACGGGAGACACGCTCTTCTTGCAACTTACACTGCTTATCAGTGTTCAATACCGAGAATGTCACACGGTCCTGCTGTTATACGAGCACAGAGCAATCCAGATTTACCGGTAGAAGATCTAGAAATGGAGATACACGCTCGTGGATTGGATAGAACAGCATCTATGCGGCAAGAATCACCATCAATCAATAGTCACATAGCTAGGAGGCTTCTTCACGAGGAATTGGCGCTTCACTGGGTTGTTTCAACTGGCCAGGCTCGAGAATTAGCAGTAATTCATTCTTGGTTTTTCTTAGAATTGATTGTTAGATCAATGTTTATTCATCTTGCTGAAGTGGGAACACTCGAAGCTCCACGTAAATGCCGATTTTCTCCACAATTCAGTGATGATGTGGCTACTTTAACAGCTGCCTTAACTTCAGAAGTGATAAATCGATGTGGAAAGGATCCGAAGGTAGCGTCAAACTTGACATCAAGTATTGGAAACTTTTTATCAGATTTATTGTCAGCAATGGATCGAGGATTCATTCTGTCGTTAGTCAGAGCCACCTGTTGTTCATTGGCTGATGCTTCGATGCACGTACCAGATTCTGCTTCACTCTTCTCCTTGAAATTAGACTTAGTGAGAACCGTCTGTTGTCATGAACATTACGTAGCTCTGAATCTTCCGTTTGGCACTGGATACACATCGGGTTCGGCTCCAGCATCGCCAAGCCCATCAACAGGAAGTTCTGGGAGTTTAATTTCTACATTAGTACCAGGTGATAGAGCAAGATTTTCGGAACTGAGTCAAGAATTCCGACAGCAGCATTTTTTGGTTGGTTTGGTTCTCTCGGACTTAGCAAATACACTGGAAATACCAAATCCAATGCTGCAAAATAAAGCAATTGGCACTGTGAGACACTTGATGAGCTCCCACGATGGAGATCCTCGATATTCTGATCCAGCAGCTAAAGCGAGAGTTGCTGCACTCTATTTGCCACTGTTGAATATTCTGATGGATGCATTACCCCAGCTTTATCACTGGGATTCCAAGGATAAGAGTGTTTATACAGATGAGTCTGGATCAATTACTCAGTCAGTGGCATTAGCAATAGCTGGTGGAGCCTCTGCTGATGTTGCTGGGACTCAGTGTCGTGTTTCTCTGAGCTCAGAGGCAACTAGACACTTGTTGATGTGCTTTTTATGGATCGTGAAAGGCCTAGAAAGATCAGCAATGGCACAGTGGTGTTCGGAATTGAGTTCAAGAAGAGTATTGAATCTTCTTCAAGTACTTAATATCGCAACGGCTGCTTTTGAGTATAAAGGAAAGAAGGCATTGAAAAGGATGCCTCAACAGGCTAGCGTAACTAGTGATATTAGATCTAGGCTTGAGGATGTGATACTTGGACAGGGAAGTGCAAGAAGTGAGATGATGCTGAGGAGAAAAGAGAGAATTACTGGTGATAAATTGAGATGGAGAAAGGACCAAATGCCATACAGAACTAATGAACAACCGGAGGGACGTGCTGTTGAACAGGATGCACATATTGAGGGTGCTCTTGCGGCTGAAGCTTCTCTTGTTGTATTAGACAGTTTGGAATCCGTTGTCCAGGCTGATTGTGGTGGTGGTGCTGTAGTTGGGGCGGTTCTCAAGGTTTTACTTCGTGCATTAGCTAGAAATCAAAGCACCTCAGTTCTTCAGCACATGTTCAATACACAGAGAGCACTTGTATTCAAGTATCACAGTGCTTTGTTCGATGAAGAGAGTGAGAGATGTGGCGATTTGTGCTTAACGTTATTAACAAGATGCAGTTCACCACTGAGCGCAATAAGAAGTCATGCTGCAGCAAGTCTCTATCTCCTTATGAGACAAAATTTTGAAATTGGTAATAATTTTGCTCGAGTAAAGATGCAAGTAACAACATCATTGTCAGCACTGGTTGGAAGAGGAAGAGCTCCGAGTGAGGGTGCACTGCGTCGTGCATTGAAAACAGTTTTAGTTTATGCTGAGAGAGACTCGGAACTTGCTGATACGAGTTTTCCGGAACAAGTCAAAGACCTGTTGTTCAATCTTCATATGATTTTGTCGGACACTGTTAAAATGAAGGAATTCCAGGAGGATCCAGAGATGCTACTGGACTTGATGTATAGAATTGCAAAGGGTTATCAAGGCTCGCCGGATCTTAGACTCACCTGGCTAGCTAATATGGCGCAACAACATATGGAGAGAAAAAATCATACAGAGGCAGCAATGTGCTTGGTACATTCAGCAGCACTTGTTGCTGAATATCTTCATCTTTTGGAACCTGGCGGTGGTGGTAGACCAGTCGGTGCGGTTGCATTAGCACCAGTAACGTCGAATGCACTTGAAGAAAGTGCAGTTGGTGATGATGTTTTGGCAAGAAGAGAGGAGGGCCTCTGTCTTGGTCCTGATTTTTCTGAGAGTGGATTAGCTGGTTTACTCGAGCATGCAGCCTCATCGTTTCATGCTGCTGGAATGTACGAGGCTATTCCCGATGTCTACCGAGTTCTTCTTCCAATTGCTGAATCTGCTCATGATTACAAAAAATTGGCAAATATTCATGGTAAATTACACGAAGCTTACACGAGAGTCGAGCAATTATCTGGTAAACGAGTCTTTGGTACTTACTTCAGAGTTGGATTTTATGGTGGAAGATTTGGTGACTTAGCTGGCGAAGAGTTTGTTTATAAAGAGCCAACGTTAACGAAACTCCCTGAAATTTTTTCAAGACTTGAAAATTTTTATGCTGAACGTTTTGGAACAGAGAATATTGTCATTATCAAGGACTCAAATCCTGTGGATCCAAGTAAACTTGAGCCTGATAAAGCATACGTACAAATTACCTACGTGGAGCCTTACTTCGAGCCACATGAATTGAGACACAGACCAACGGTGTTTCACAGAAATTTCAACATAAAAAGATTCGTTTACGCAACACCATTCACACCTGGTGGTAAGGCACATGGTGAGCTTCGTGAACAATGCAAACGAAAAACAATATTAACTGTCGCCACACATTTTCCGTACTTGAAGACACGTATACGTGTTGTTGCTAGAAAACAAATAGTACTTAGTCCAATTGAAGTTGCAATTGAAGATATACAGAAGAAGACAGCTGAAGTTGCCGCTGCTACAATGCAAGAACCACCAGATCCAAAGATGCTGCAAATGGTACTGCAAGGCTGCATTGGTACAACTGTAAATCAAGGACCGGCAGAAGTAGCAGTTGTATTTTTATCTGGTTTACGCGAACAGAATGCGCAGCCATCACGATTGCAACATAAACTGAGATTATGCTTCAAAGATTTTCAGAAAAAATGTTTAGATGCATTGAGAAGAAATAAGAATTTAATCGGACCAGATCAACGTGATTATCAGAGAGAATTGGAGAGAAATTATCAGAAACTTAGTGAGAGGCTTGCTCCATTAATTGCTTGGAGTGGACCTCCATCAATGATGATGACGTCACAGTCACAATCTGCAACATCTCCACGTTGGTAAATTTTTATTTCAATACACTGCCATGGAGAATTACCAAAGATGAAAAATATCAATTCTATGATGATATTCAATTATTTTATACAGAGGAAGAAACATACACGTATTAATATGAGTAGTTGTAGAAAATATTCGTATTTAAATGCTAAATTTTTATTGAAATATTAATACTTGAGTTTGGGAGCCGAATTGAACGAAGTAGACGAACAGATTGATTATTTGATCAGAATAGTATTTTAATTGTTTTTTCTGCATACTGGGACGAAAGTGAGACTTTCGGCCCTCGCTGCGCTCGGGCGTAAGCTCACTTCTGTCCCAATATGCAGAAAAATCGTAT
>JABSMS010047152.1:0-23072 GCA_018902275.1 Aleiodes sp. PSUC_FEM 10030003
GGCAAATTTTCATCTATTCTTTTTATATTTTAAAATATATAATTTATACATTTTGGAATATATAATCGATATATTTTTGATTTATATTTTTTAGAATTTATTTTTTTCTACACGGGATATGTTTAAATAATTAAATATAATTGACAGAGTGAATTAATGATCATACATTTCGCTTTGCATTACATAAAACTCACCTTGAAATCTACCACCAGGAACGATAAATCCATTTTCAACTGGTATCAAACTATGTCTCTCTGGATGTTGAATAACATCGGATGACACTTGTCTAGATAAATTTTTCCAAATGTCATTCAAGTGATTCACCCAATCACGGAAGTTAGGATCCTCTATACGCTTGAGAATTGATGGATTTGGTTGCCAATCTGGTGGACTCCACTCTAATATTTCATTAGTTTTTTCAAAATTATCATTGACATATTTTTCGATCTGAGTGTGGTTCGGTTTATTATTAGTGTCTTTCATCAATTTTTTAAAACTAAAAGAGGAGAATATTAAAGAATTAATTACATTATTAACGGAAAATTTCATATTTATATTCTCATTACATCGCCAGATTGAATGAAAAAGTGGTGGGAAATGAGATGGAAAGTCGAATTACGGCTTTAATCATGTAATTTTTGATGATAATATAAAACCTCCAGGGATTTAACCATCGACATAAGCGAGAAAGATGAAAATCCCATTCCACAGGTATTTTCATTTGAGTTACCTCGTGGGAAATAGAATTTATGGTGGATGAGTTAGAAATGAGTTTTTATCATCGGAAAGTACATTCAAAATTGTCTCGGTAGAAAAATGTCAAGTAAAATTTTCATTTTACGAGAAAAAAAAAATGGAACGAGCATTTACGCTTTTTTCCCTTTATTGCTGAAAGCTGCTATTCGGAAATGAATTGAGTTAATTATTGATATAAATCCATTTAGTCTCCGAGAATTAATTGGGTATCTAATAAATTAATAAACATATATATATGATTTTATTTATCGAAGATGAATTATTGCGCAACTCGCAATAGCGAATGGAATTATTGATTGGGTAACAAACGATGGAGAAAATGATAATTCAAATTCTTTTATTTTATTGTTTTACGTACTTTGCCAAAGTTATAGATGGATCATGGATTTGATAGAGATCAACGAATGTTTTACTGTCGTTGAATATTTCAGCCAACTGCACAGTTTTGAGCAGCTCCCCTCTACAATAAATTTCACTGCAAGCATAGAAACGAAGACGAGAGAATGAGTAGATTAATTAACAGTTTTTCCATATTTCTCGTAAGGAGACTTTGTACTCTAATTGCTAACAGATCCCGGAAAGACTCGTATACTTTTACCACAAAAATTTTCCACTCAAGCACTGAGCCGTAATGTAATTTTATCAGTTGGAGAGACACTTAACTGCCAACGAAAGTGAGGATGCATAATGTGAGCTTTTATTTTGCTAAGTACCGCTTGTATTTTTCCGTCGTACTCTTATTATTATTTCCTTCTGCGTCTCGTATTTTTTTCAGTTGCATTTCAGTTATAACTGCAAATGGCTTTTACGAGTGTACAAAGCGTGAAATTTGCCACAACAAAAGACTTTTCCTTCTGAATTTCGAATAATGAAATCAAGAAATTGAAAAAAAATTCATTAAAATTCCAATTCATATGCTTCTTGAATTCTAATTATTGTGCTCATACTATTTTTTATTTTTTCAAATATGCCTTCGACATTTTATGTCCTTAGAACGAATTTCAAAGCACTAATTAACATTTTTTGAATAACGCTAAAAAATGATGAAATTCGTAGGCATGAAAACTATTAAATTTGTCATTTTCGAAATTGTTTGGAGAAAAATAATAATTAACTTCATTATTAAATTAAAATTATCAAAATTATCCATTTAATTCCTTTCCAGTGCATTAGAAGACTAGTGAATGACGCAATAATATTGATAGGCAACAAATTCAATCATTGCCACTAAAGATAATGGGAAAGGGCGTATCGGGGAATAACCAGAATTAGGGGAATTCTTTTAATCAGAATATTAACGATGAAGCTTTTAATCGAAAGTTCTTGGACTATCACTGATGGATATAATGATAAAAAAATCTATTGATTCTATTTAATCGATACGAAATATAGATGGGACGCGGGAAGCGCCAATTTTTTATCACATCTACCATTCAAATTCGCTACGAAATATTCGAATACAAATGTTGTGGAAATCCTGACTCCTACATCTCATTGATTTCCATTCGTTTTTCATATACTCTCATTCTTTTCTTTCTGCTTATTATTCGTTTCGGAAATACGCACGAATCAATGAACTCTCATTCACTCGATATCATTTGCAGCATTTGGGAACTCAAATATTTAAGATCAGATAGTCTCTTAGTTTAGAGTAAGATAATCATTCGACATTGAACCAGTTACTTCGAAATTCAGCATAAGAAAGTGGAAAACAATTTCTTGATTGTATCAATTCCGATACTGATGCATCGACCTTCGAATTGATTGAAAAAAAATGTCAATATTATATGATAAATAAATTCCGTCACTGATAAGGAAAAGGCGAAAAAATGGTATTTCACTACAAGCTGTGCGTAAATGGGCCTTCGGTTGGCCCAATCTGTAGAAAATGCAATTAACAATAAATATGAAGGCACTGGAAGATGAAAGAGAACTTTGATCACTGCAAATTATTAACTCCGCATTGATCGGAACTTACAGTAAATGACATTATATTACGCCATAATTTGAATTGGATAACTCGACCGTTCTCTTATATGCTTCAACGCGTCCCCAACTATATTCTAATTTCAATAGGACCTATCGCGACAAAACTGTCAAACATCGCTGCACACATACAATTGTATCAAATTGTTGCATATGATCCGACAGATTTCGTGAAGTTTATTAGTGGAATCTTAGAGATTATAATGCTACATTTGCAAATTAATGAATTTCTCACGGTTTGCTAATATACATCAAACCCATGCGAATCTCATTCATTCTGAAATTCTGGGAGATACTATTAGCTTCATGAAACTATGTTCATGTCGACACATTTCTGGTATCCGAATGATCATGTATTAACGAGGTATTAACCAGGACGATTTTGAGTGAGAGGAATTGAATTGAATATGTCATGAGAGGAAAATAGGAGAGCGAAGAACTTAGAAAAAAATTCTGGTGTTGGATAAATCTCCGTTTTCCTTTGATTCGCATCTTTGTGTACTGTAGCATCTCCCAGAATGTGAGGCATATAAGCAGACAACAGAAAATAAAATTCCGTTTTCTCTGATCAAATTGACGCGAAGTGAGAATAAATTTGACTCGATAGTTTATTCTTAGAGAGATCATGAGATACTGAATTTTTCCGATTTCTCCAATAAAATATTATAGTTTCGTTTCAAACGAAATAATTCTATTTTCGTATTAAAAAAGTTGTAAATCTAATACAAAATCATAAGAAATTATTGATCAAGGAGCAACATTGATTCAGAACTTTTCATTATATTTTGTCTCTTAAAAACCATTGGTGAAATGACCAATGAAAATAATAAAAAATCACTCCGGATCCATTCTGTTGATTTTTTATTTCTGATAAACTGAGTGACAAACTATGGTGTCAACTATGTCATTGATAACTGTTAATGTGCTGATTATTTCTCATAACACTTTCATGGAGTTAACATCACATTTGCGAAAATATTATTTGAGTAATCTGTACAAATCAGTGCTATAAAAGTTTGAATTTAGAGAGAAATAGAGTCCAAAAACAAGTGATGGAATATTTCATAAAATCACTAAACAAGTTGGTGAACTAGTTGGTTTATTTATCATTAACAGAATCTCACTGAATGAGATAACGTGAAAAGTTTTGTAATCTGCGAGTCTCTGGTTAAATCTTATCAAATATCGATTGGTTTCATCAGAGAATTACTAACATTTGTATGTAAATACAATTTCGGTTAAACACCATGATCTCCCTTGATGGGAGAAACTTTCCTCGGAAGTTTGCATTTTCGAGTGTTGAATGGCGAGGTGATGCAAACAGTAGCAATCCCCTATTATCAGAAATTGTGATAACGTGACTGTCACTTCACTCTGTACTTGACGAAACTCCAGGATCTATAATCTTGCAAATTTTAGTTTTCCGTTTATTTATCATGAAAAGTTTTGTATTCCGTTTAATCTTATCACAAAGTGTTGCCAGCAGCGCCTGTTATCATTTCCATAATTTTTGAATTCACGTGTCTGTCTTCCAATTACTTTCAACTGTACTATTCTCAACATTGATATCTGTTTCTTTCATGCGATCATGGAATAACGATTTTTTTCTCATGTATCGAAATTCCGTCATAGAAAACTCGATTACTTCAGACAAATTCGTGTATTAAAAAAAAAATCACTAGTGAAAGATTTCGTTCGAATTTTAAGCATAAAAAAAACATTCCATTATTCCTCTATGCAACCGATTCGTGATATTTTCAGTTGATGGAATGGTTTATTCTTCATATTTCTCATAAAGCAGAGGAAACTATTGCCTGTCATATCGAACGAAATATTCTTTCGTTTCTCTTCGTATCCACAAATCCAATATTCGTTCGAAATAGAAAATTGTTAAGAGAAAATGTTTTTACCTGTCACAAAGATCTGTTCCTCTCGTTTCCCCATAGCGTGTAACGATGCTGGCGCCATGAACGTAAGTGAATGCCGCCGATAGCGTAATAAATAAAAACACGTGCAGCATTTTCATTTTAAACTTCTTATCCCTCGTTTTATCTAATTCTGAACGCAATCCTTTGACAAATTAAGCTCTTTTGAGAAACTGAATGAGTAAATATTCGATTTATTCTCATTCAATGAACAAAATTACATTCACTTCACTCCACAAATTTTCTCCAACTTTTTTTTCCTTTCATTCAAACTTTTAACTCTATTGGGCAAAAAGAGATTTAAACTTTTATAAGAAAAATTCAACCGTAAAATTTCAGTAATTGCTCAATTTGAAGTACAAAATTTTCTTCGCAAGTAAAAGTGCAAAAACAAGAAGAAAGAAATGATTAAATGTTGGGAAGGAAAATTTTAAAAGTTAAAGTGAGATAGAGGGATAGTGTTTGAGTGGGGGCTACACGATCCGACTGCGTTTAGGTCGAGTGGCGCGTCAATGTTTCAGTGGCGGTCAGTTATATGCTGTCGTGGACTGATAACGTTTTCTGTGAACGTTGGATAGACTCCTCGTAGTAATCAGCGTATCTCATTGGCTAACGATTACATGACGTTGAAATGGTGTTCTCATGCAAATTCAGCATTTGTGATATAATTCACGCGTTCTTCCCCGAAGCGCATAAATTTGATGCCGTTCAAGTTAAATTTTTAACGATATGCGGTTTCGCAGTGTTTTTTTTTTAATTTCATTTTTATCTATCTTTTGTTCAGTTAGAAGGTGATTGTCCATGTATTAATTGAATGAATTGATGCAATTCAGCGTTAATCTCTAATGATATCAGGAAATTCAGTTGAATGCATTAAATTTCAATTCTCGAATTCTATTGGGAGGAAACATATTATCTGTATTGGATGGAAATTCTCCATTCCGATTTATCATTGAGTCGGTAATTTGTTTTTTTTTTGCTTTTCAAATGAAAATCTATTCATCTTTAATTGAAAAGTAATTATTAATTCATTAGTATGCATCCATTAATTTCAATTGAATTCAGAATTACATCGGTGTTATTACGTTTACAATATCAGATTACTAATTGAGTAATACGATCACGTAGACGATAGCTTGATAATTACCAGGTTTCACGAGTAACCTTAATAAGACCGTGGGCTTTACACCCGGAAATCCCGAAAGATATGCACAGAAGTGAAATTATCATGTCACAAATGCACAATGGCTTCATACTAAATAGATAAAACAGCGAGTTAAGGTGTTCTTTATGGTAATTCATAACCAGTATTATTTCATACGTTGACCTAAAATTTATATTTCTTGTCTATTTAGAGGAATAATTGATAATCACTCCACTCATTCCAAAAATTTCATTTATTAATATTTTTTATTACTTCAAAATACGTTTCAATGACATGAAAATTCAATTCTACTTCGAGAATTTATTGGAAATTACATAAAAATTTCAGGTTGTTACCGAAATCAATTTTCGAATATTTTTTTAAATTTTAGAAAATCCAGGTTTATTGATCGTTATTGATCGTCATTAATGTTGGCATGAAATTCAAACTGAAAAGTTTTTTAAGTCATACAAAATTTGATGAAAAAAAATCAAAACTCTCATCCATAAATTATTGTTCCATAAATTTTTCAATTCACAAAAGAAAAATAATTTCACTCAATTTATTATTCATTTTATTTGAAATTCTTTCACAAAGCAATGGAAAATTCCACATTCTTTTGCTTTCATATGCTTTGTAAATAGAATTTTCATGAAAAATTCCTATCATCATTCCACTCACCGTTATCGAAGAAAAAATTACGGGAAAAAATTCTATAACTGGAAAATAGACAAATATTTACAATATTTATCGATTCTATCAAATCTATCTATCGGATATCAAGTAAATAGAATGATCAAATCACATTTTTCACAGTAAAAAAAGGCTTTCAAATGATTATTTACACAAAATCAATCATCAGACTCGCGAATTCTTCGTCACCGGAACACACACCCTCATTGATTACAACAAGTGAAATAATATCTCCGAAAGCCGAGCAAGAGTATCGATTTTTTTCTCCTTCATTCGGTGGAATTCAGAACTGAATCATCAAAAAAAAACGTCCGTTTTTTTTTACTCTCAGTGAGACTGATAGATGAAGTAAACAATGAAGAACATTCAACCCTAAAAATGACCCTAACGATTCTTTTTCCCCATCCGTTTTCACCCTCTATAGTTGCCCTTTGTTTTTTAACCTGTTAATGATGTCCAGTGTGAACAAGGGGAGAGAAAAAGTGGCATAAAAAAAATAACAAAAAATATTTTTTGCCGGTAAAATTTACTCAATACATATTTGTTATCAATATCATCAAAATATATACCTGCTTTGTTTTTACTGTGTATTCCATTTTCTTCTTCGTTATCTACAATATGGCCCACAATTGATCGGATTTCCAATCAGCTCATTAAAATATTTTATCAGATAAACTGCACAAAGTGACAGATAAATTATTAAAATAAGTGAATGGAAAAGTATTACAAAAATGTAAGGAAATTTGAAGAAATTCAAACTAGGCGTTACGACCACCGACGAAGGGTCCATTCACGAGAAAACACAATGAGTGATGTCAATCTTATACGTATGAAAATTTCTACAAGAAAATCGTTATAGAAATTATTTCATAAACGATTGGAACCATTCTCATGAGAAATTAGAAAATTGTTATAAGAATCGTTCCAATCTTTTATGAAAAGTTTCCTATAACGATTTTCTGATAAGATTTTGGTCGAAATTTTCATACGTGTAGCAACACTATTTTTCAACCTATGACGTAGGAGTTTGGATACGTGTTGCTAGAGGCCCAGGGGACTCACTTGGCCTTCAACTGCCAAACATAGCGGGTCACTTCGAGAGCAATCTCAACCAAACAAGTTAAAAAAAAAAATCTCAACCGAAGACTTGATATTATTAAATCGTTGTGATGATATTCCTTTTGAACTTTACCTGAGTTGAAGTGTACAGATATTAAATTTAATAATTAATGAAGTCTAGTATATTTGAGACCCGGTCGTGAATGAAATCGAGCGGACTAATTACGGCTAAAACAATTTTGTGATCACAATGAAACAATTATTGATTTATGTGTTATTAGATTTTATATGAAACGTCAAATTATAACGTTCATTCAAAATTATTCACTACATATATGGGTCTATTTCTTTATTGGTCTCCAGTGTGTGGGGCTTGGAGAAACAGAAATATTTACGGCCTGAGCCTGAATAAATGAATGGATAAATAAATAATATTGCTATTGGCGAATGCGAAGATTGTCATAATTTTGAGAGGATCCTCTTGAAGCTGAGAAAAAGAGGGGAGGTTCATTTCTGGTAGATTCAACTTCATGAATAAACGAATTTTTCAAATGAGGAAGTGAGCCCAGAATTTCTTCTTGAACTTGCAAAAAAATGAGGGAACATTTCAGAAGTGAAAAAAAAAATTGAGTGTATTTATTCTTTAACTTCGTGATTAAAATTGTGATTTTTACATTCTTCCAATATTTACCGTCAACTCCTGTAATTACTGGAGATAATATCAAATATATACGGAATACTGCAAATTGATTTGGCAGACAATACGGAAAAGAATTTCCAATGTTGATTACTATGAATACGTCCAGTGATGATAATAATTTTCGAATCCAAATTAAACGAATAATACATCGGAATGCACGGATGCAATACCGAAATTGGAATGCTCACATAATTTATAAAAAAATCCAATAAAGCAAATTAGCCGTTGAAAATATTTTTCGCATCAATTAATTTGATTTAAAAAAATAATCACACTCGTGGAATGGCGTTATTTGAACCAGCACGCTTCGTTTTTCGCCTCCAATGTGTTTACGTTACAAATAAATTATCATCGCAGTGTATGAACAGTTATGTATTGACAAGTGGGAACATCGAAATAGGATAAATAAAAATTCTACGAGGTATGCCAATACTCCAACGCGATTATTATTTCTCATTTTGTTATATGATGAATTTTTTTTTCATGATTAATCAATTGGCCAGAAGTAACTTTCGCCATGAATTGTATTTTGAAGCTCTAATTTAGATCTACAAAATGCAGTAATGAAGAGAATTACATTAAATTTCAAAAGGAGACTTGGAAGTTCATAAAGAGTAAACCAAGCGAGAAACCGATGAAAACCATGTCTTTCGAAAAACCCTTGAGGGCAGGGAAGTGTACAAATCACATTATTCATTCTCCTCTTACAGAAATGTCTTTGTCAAAGTTAATGCAGATGCAACCATTCCTGCAGGCGTAGTGAAATTTATTCAGAAACATCAGGTTACATGATTTAACACCATTTACCGAGATATTATCACGTTTTATTATTCTAATTATAAACGATAAATATCAGTTCTGGACATAGATCATTCTGTTAAAGTGTTTATTTATGTATCACTTCACAGGAACACGTCCGTTATGAAATAGTTATGATCCCCGGCATTTGTCATGCAATCTTTTTTACGATGAAACAACATGAATTATTGGTTTTCGTAAATGAGAGTTTCATGTATATTACCTCATAAATTTTCTCTCAAAATCAATTGAAGAATAAAAAAAAATACGTAGAGCATAACTTATTGAAAAAATTTTATTCTCAATCATTATCGAATGATTCACTACTCAAAACTTTTAAAAGTATCCCGTTATATCAAAAAAGTATCTGATGAAAAATTTATGATTGATTCATAATCTTGGAAAAAGAACTGAAAGTACGTTTATCAAATTCCTATATCTTTCATAAAGTGTAAAAACTTTTGTCTTCACACTGAATTATTACTTCCAGAGATTGTGATTATATATATTTATGATAAATTTTGAAATTGTCATGACAATGACAGGAAGCACTTCACTTCAAAATGCTTAGAAAGTGGAGGAAACCCTTCTGTGCCCGTTGAACCACAAACTGAGCACATTATACATTTTGGATAATGGAGTTTCATTCTCTCCATTCCTACTACTGTTTAAGTGTAACGCATTATTCAGTATTTCGGGGAGAATCTCCTGAATAACAACACTTGCATTAATATGTTTTCCCCTAACGTACTGCTAGTGGTTAACGGCAATTCTTTCTTTCTTAAATTATAAAGTATTTCATTGCATTGCAACATGACACACTGAATTCCAAATAACTTCAGTGAGATCAAAACGAATGAACTAAATAGAAACAAGAACCAGGAACACATTTCAAATTCAACGATGGTAAGTTTGGTGGTCGAGCCAATATCCAATCGTGCTATAGGGAGAATAACGAGATACTGGTTCTCAGATCCTCACTACTACTAGGATATACGCGATGTAGATGCACTCATTGCACCCTGAGGAGCACTAAAGAGTGGATCACTGGCATACTCGAGGCTCAGTTTCGGATTAGAAAGCGTGTTCTCGCATACTATCGAGTTCTAGAGGAAGGGCGAGAGGGAGAGACTGCAGGACAAACTATTCGATCCAGTGAACTTCCAACTTCATTCTGCATTTTCCTTGATGGACATAGTATTCTCTTGATTCTCAATGCTGAATCGCTGAAAACGCAGAATTTACGTTGGAATCCACGGAATTCGTTTAATTCACATTTATACGTTCAACAGGATGAAAGAATAACCAACATTTTATTCAAATTTACATCACCCTTTTGGAATTCATCTCTCGTCAAGTGATCCATATTTTTATTCAATTATTCACGGAATTTTCATCGCTTTATTCATTCGTTTTCACTTCTGTTTCTTGTGGATTTGAAAAAAATCTCATCTCCACGCTGATATATGATTCAAAAAAAGGAACAAGCCCCATGTGAAATTGTATCGTAAAATATATTGATTCAATTTATTTCGTCTGTGACCTTCTCTAGGATCTTCTTGAGATATTGATAGCTAAGGTCAACGCCACAACTTAGCATCATTCGTGGGAAACAATTGAATATATTATACTTTTGGTTGCTTTGCTGCGATACATTTTATACTAAAATACTCCTGTCTAATCTTATTCCCTCGGAATACAAACAGCCGGCAATTTTTCCGTCCCCAGTAAAGAAAATTTATCGTTTAGTCTCTGACAGTAGTAACCAGTGTCTCGACAACTTACTCAAGGATAACGGTCTTGTTAAGGTAGACATTTTCAGTAGACTACATTGTCCAAGCGTGATGAAAGGAAACTAAAGTAAAAGACGACCTGGAGGAGAAGTTAAGGAAGGAAAATATCAAGGAAGAAGAGTGACGAGAGGGAAAAAAGTTGCGACGAAAAAGGGGATAATATTGTCCTGTATTCCCTTGGTACACTTCCTTGATTTCCATCAAAATCAATTCATCTTATTGAATCCCACTGTGTCAACTTTGAAAAGAAAGTTGGAAGCCTTGTATGGAATCAATGTGGAAAGCGATTGATATTGAATGTGGATAAATTCTAAGCAAATCTTCGTAAAATTGAGGACAATTCTATAAGAAGAAGAACTGACATTCATCAATGCTCTTTTGAGGATCACATAAAATTCAATAGTGTTAGCATTATTTTCTTTTCTTTCTATCCTTTGCATCTGATGTCGGTTCAAATTTAATAATGTTATGAATATTGCGAAAGACAAGTGTTTCGCGGAATTGAATGAAATCTCAATATTACTTTCCCAATGAGTTCTTCAACGAAGAATTATGAATTTTATATATGATTCTGCAAAATTGAAAAATTGAAATGATCTCAAAGATGAACATCGTCAATCTTAAATACGTTTTAGTCAAATTCAAATTCTCATTTGTTACTTTCATTCTCCAAAACACTTTGTCTATTTCATGCAACTTACTGAGACCACCGTTTTACAATCCATGTGGTTGAAGAATTATTCTAGACATTTTTCATGCCTCAAGCGATGTTACATTCTTTGTTAGACAGGGAGAATGAGATGGTACCTAGGATTCGATCCATCATTCTCCTCCACTTTAGTGAACTCTCGGTAATATTAAGTACTGGGAATTCAATTTGAGAGTTCGAAATGTCAAGAGAAGATTATTAACTTGAAAACCTACACGGAAAAAATAATCTATTATATTCTTCACTTTTTTTTGGAAATTTTTACAGTAGAGTTTATTGTAACAGAACTATACCTGCATTCACGATTTTTTTCTGGATAGTACTGTAAATTTTAAGAACTAACGAATTTACAATCATTGTCCGGAAAAAAATGTAGTTCTGGTACGCAAATAATTACAGTAGTAGAAAATTAGTAGTACAAGAAATCCAGTGGCACAACTATTTTGGAAACTTTGTTGCGTTTTAGGGAATCTATGATCATACAACGTTAATTCCGCAGTTTTTCCATTCCAGTATCCTCAGAAAAGCATTGTACAAAACGTAAAGAAGACGTAAATTTATCGGGACGCCCAAAAAAACGTACAACTTGGTGATTACGTTCGTCTTCTTCACACCTAAAATATCCGCAAATCTTTACTCATCGTTACTGAAATTTTTTACTGTCTCACTACTGTAATTTTTTTGTTTTACAACTACTCTCTTCATACAAATACGTCAAATACTCCATAGATAGTAGAACGAAAATCGTCCTTGACCTTCAAATAAATTTAAATCGTGGAAAGCACTCACTTCGTTACAGAATGGCCTCTGGAATAGAATTGTGTCATTACATTCCATCTATTTACTACTCAATTTATTACTGCGAGAGACAGGACGCGCGCGTGCCTTTAAATGAATCTGTCATCTTTGTGTCAAATCTATCATCTGTTATTTTTCTCTTCGAAAAAGGATGATTCTCACGATTCTACTGACCGTCATAAATTTTCTTACGGAATAAATTATTAAATTACTTATTCGACCGTGAATGTTATGAATGGTTAGCCTTGTGCTCTGTTCACTACCGCAAGGCTGATAATTAAAGTAATTTATTTTCCACCAAAATTCAATTGTTTGCATCTAGTAAGAAAATAAAATGGCATCAATTTATTGATACAATCATCTCTTCAGAGGGTCCAAAAAATCTTTCATTTCAGCATCTCTTCCAATGACATTACTCCATTAGGTAGAAAGTCAATGGCAACATGAATTAGGGACTGAGTAAAGTATTTTTGCGTTGAATGGTGGATAAAATTCATGACTGTGTTCTCAAACATTAACCAACTCAGGCGTCCACTATTAGAGAACAAAGTGGAGGGTTTTCACCGAGGCTAGCAACTTTTTTGTTTTCCACACTCTTTCTTTTCCATCTCTCCTCAGTCCGTGCTCTGATTTATCCGCCTAACAATTGAGACTTTCCAGATGTTTCGTAGTATTTCAATGCAAATACCATATAAAACGCCTTGAAAGAGTCTCAAGTGGTGATTATTTTTTAATAATTATAATCACATAAATTTCACTTTAATCCTTTATACTTTCACAATTTTTCCCTCGTTATATCTCATTCATCATGGCTTCTTTTATTTCACTTCGAAATACATATATCCTTGTCATTCTTCTCAGCTCTAACAATTTTTCAATTCTTTATTTCTCCTTTCTCTTCACAGTAACTCGAGAGTTGAAATAAAACTACAAAGTCATCTTTACGATAATGCCAAACAAAACAACAGAAATGTCTCAGCAATTTATTGCTTCGTTTACGTCTAATGTCAGAAGAAAATGGAAGTTGCATAAAGTTGAAATCGTGTCCGTAACGGATAGGAGAGACAAAATAACAATATAATACATACAAAAGATATTAAAGAATTTTGTTAAAACATAATCGTGTGTTTTCATATTTCTCAATTTCTTCTGTATTTTCAGAATTATGTAAATCAAAGTAAATGTGTTCTGCAATTTAATATCAATTGTTTGCAAAGGGTTATTATATCGTGGGTATATTATTCTGTGGCAATATTCTTTTGAACATTTATAGATACTTTACAATATTGCGTAACATTTGTCTTTCTCAAATTATCATGCAAATGGTTTCATAACTACGAATTCATACAAACATACTGGGAGAAGTAGTCTCTCTGCAGTAGACTTATCGATCTAGAATGTGAAAATATACCAAAGGCAATATATCGAAAAGCAAAACGAAAAAAAAGGGATAACAGATGCTCGTACGTGTGAGATTTACAATCAAATGTTTGTCCTATTAGTTTTTCCCGTCAAAAAGTCATATTATACCTCAACCTATCATCCCGTGAATTTTTTTTCGATCAATCTCGGATATCTTTTATTTTTACATTTTACTAACAGTAATCTACGTCGAATAAAACTCTATTCCGAATTTTTGTTTTACACAACCTTTTTCCTCTCAGAAAACAAAATCATGGACAATGCAAAAAGCATACAATAGCTTTTTTCATTTTTCTCGGTAAATTTGACGTTCTGTATCTTAAAAGTCATATTTTATGTGAATCGTCCAAATTTTCACATCAGAAATTGTCCGTCAATATCAGTTCTAAGGCGGAGGGAGTCTGTAGTGTAACGTCGAGTCATCGATTTCGATTAAAATATTCAAACGAGCCAATTTCGATATTCATGCTTCCCTCTCATCTCACATTCTTCCGCCCTCCAACGATTTTCATTGGATCTTATTCCTCTACTACTATCAGACAATCCATATGTCTCGTTTTTTTTCCGGGCAATAAAGAAAACAAAAGGGAATCAGATAAGATAGGGAAGTTAAAGGATATTATAAAATTCATTTTTATCGCGAAATCTTTGCTGAATCTGACAAACACAAGGAGATACGTTTTATTTCTTTCATTAAGCATTTCTGTCTCTATTGTCCTTATACTTTAAGTTTAATTGGAACAAGATCTCTTGCTTAGTATGCGATTGAAAGAAAAGAGTTTCTGCACGCGACAGGTATTCCTGAGAATAAATTATCTGAAAAGTTATTTTTAAGGCTTTTCGCAGCATTATTTTTTATGGCCCATCCGGCAGGAAGGAAGACGTTCGCTGATGCATTCAGATCAGTCAATGAAGAGACGACTATTCCTGTGGGTAATTCAAATCCCGCTCATACTAATTGGAATTAAATCCATATTTTCGCGTGAGATGAAAATTCAATTATTATATTCATTTTTGTTGGGGATGTTAAAATTGCAGGAATTCCAGAGAAATAGAAAGTGTTCGGATTCGATCTGAAGTGAGTATTGAGAATTTATAATTCACTTCCGTACGAAACAAATATTTTTTCTCAACTATAACTTGCAATGAGTTCATGAATTTTTTTATGATCAATCAACCAAAAATAGAGAGTAGGATAATTTTTTCTTGAGATATTCCTCGGAATTCCGTCTCCGCATAGAAAATTGAATTTATTTTGAATCTTTTCTTTTACGTTACAGTAACTTTTCTCTTAACTATATAAATACTCAACGCGATCTTTTGATTTCTGTGCAGGACAATGTCAAATTCATACTCGTTTTCTGGTATTGAAGCTTTCTCCTATTGCTGAATGTACATGATAGTAACATTTGAAAATCGATCAATGAATAGAATTTGTTGTACGTTGATTTGTCTGTTCCATTAAAAACTCCTTAAAATGTAGAGAACAATATCTTAGTTCATGAATTGTTCTCTCTCAATCCTTTTAGATTACTAGGGCATACACGCGCACTTTCCCGCGCTTCTTCCCCCACGGAGCCTGTAGTATTCACAATATGATTAATGAAGTCAGGAATATACATAAACAATAACATATGCCTGTTACAATAATTTTCAATCAAACTTTTATACGTTCTTTCATCGTTTTCATCATACAAAGAATTCACGAAACTTTGTTATTTATACGGAATTTCCATATGCATAATATGTAAAAATTTAAGTCGATATCGTGTTCATGCATTCCACTGAAACAGAATAAATTTGAAATTCAAACAAAATGTGAAGATTTCAAATTTTTTCAGATCAACGATAATGTGAATAGTCCATGATAATTATTTAAATCCAACGTTTCCATAAGTAATAAAATTTCCATTACTCCAAAATTCAATCAACCAAAAAGCTTTGTCTCTTTAAAGATTTGGGAACGTCTCGGCTTTTTTTTTGGTCTTCGTATATTAAGTGAAGTAAAGAAAAAATCAATTTCCCAGAGTCCCCATTTATTTCGTAATTTTTTCCGTTCCTCCACTACATTGAAGTGAATGTTCTATAAGAAAAGAAATATCAATCTCATCTGCATTTGAGGAATATAAATTCATGTAAATTCGATTGCATCAAGCTCCATTGGAGTGAAAAATCTCCGTCGATTGCTCTCTCACGATTCCAGAGCCAGTCACCTAAAATCATCGATTGTTTTTATTATGTGCCAGATTTTCTCTGCTATTGCCTTTATATTTTCTTGGTTTCTACATTTCTCAGCGTTTCACCCAGGCACGTTCAAGCACCTTATGCTCCTAGGTGGCAACATTTTCCCCCTATTTTCTTCCCTCATTCAATTTCATTTTCTTCGAATTACTACGGAAAAAAGCTGTCAGAATCACGCAGCGAAAGAGTATTGATATAAATTACATAATGCTCTTCTTTAATGATTGTTATATGCTGTGAGAAAATTATTATTTCAAATTCAACGAAAATATATTGCAATATTTCAGAAACTCCAGTTAATTTGGAATTTCATGAAATTTATATCTTGAAAATTCATTTGATATGAAAATATTCAAATAAGATTGGAATGTAATTGCAAATGATTGGTCGAATTCCCAGGGAATTATGTCCTTTGAATATATTAGAAGTGGATTATTCAGTGATTGAATGAAATTTGAGGCAATTCGTGGAGTTTCAAGCTCCTGTTGCATTGAATTTTTGAATAAAATGCAAGTTCATGTATTATGCAATTTTTTTATGGCATTCGAAAATTCTGGTAACTCGTTAGAATTTCAATGCTTATTGAATCTCAAAAATCATATCGTTCTAGAATTTTCTATGAAGAATAAAATTTCAAGGATAATTCTGTTTTAACTAGAATGAAACTTGCAGATTTGAAATTTCACGTGCATATTGATTCTGAATTTTCTTTTTTTTTAAATAGCGCAATAATAATTATTCAAGTGCAGTGAATAAATGAAAGAACTCTTGGATGATTAAATCCATAGCACAATTTAATGTTTCTATTATTTTTGCCTCTCATGAAAATAATTTTATTCGATTATCACGTTCTTATTTCTTCTATTTCTCTCAGTAAATAAGCGATTTGTTTGTTCAGCGAAACGAGGATTCAGATGTAATCTACTTTTTCAGAGGGAACAGTATGAAAGGAGGAAAAGAAAGAAAATGGTTGAGCCACTGCAAAATTTGTGTTATGCTGGAGGCAACCTAGTTTCCTCACGCGCAAAAAAAAACCCTCGCCAAATACTGAACATAAGAAATTCTAATGTGCTGGGAGCATTGGAGAGAGGAAGAAAGGAGAGAGAAAAGCCTTCAAAAAGGAATGTCTATTGGTTCAGCTCGTAAACTCCTCATCTCTTATCAATTTATGAATGTGAATTTTAACCAAGAGAGAGTTCTGAATTGTCTGTTGAATCGATACGTTGTGTATTTTTGATGAAACATAGAAAAACCTCAATTTTCAACCGAGAGAGGAAAGGTGAGAACTTTATCCATAAAATCCGTGAGAACTGGTACTCAAGCTATATTTACAAATCGTTGGCTTTTGTATTTTTCTCTGTACCGCTTTATCTTATATGTTACTCCACCACGATTCTGCATCATACTTCTATGTTTCCATGAGATGAATAATGCTGGAGGAAAAAGACAAGAAAACATTCTGTTATTTTTCCATGGTAGTATTTTAAAATCTTAAATAATCTATGTTTACTTTTTACAAATTCTGAAATTCAATGTTATTGAGAGTGAAATGATCTATTGAATGAGTGATATTTCATGCCACGATAATAAATCCGAGGAAAGAGAGTAATAAGATCAAAGAATTATAGAAATGGAGATGAAAAAAAAATGAAGAAAATAAAGAAGACTCATAAAAAGACGGAGAAAATGAAAGAATGAAGTCCTTTTTATTGAGTTGACAGTAGTTTTTCGTTGGAAACGCTTGAGAAAAACTGACGCAATACGGCACCGAGAGGTATTTAAAAAAATATGGTTAAAGTTTCCCTTTTTTTCTTCTTTTTATCCGATATTTTCCAGTGAGACTCATAAACGTAGATGTTCGACGATCTACATCTGAATCTGGAGAAAATAAATTATCACTGAGAATGAACAAAAAATAATTTCGTGAAATACTGGAAATAACACTGTCTCGAATGAATGCTAGGTGTATGAAAGTAAAAAGCGGCAGCAATGTTTGTGCGGTTTGAATCTGATCTCGGCGGATCCACAAACTCGAACAGCGCTTGGTTACTACTTCAATTGGCGACTACCTGAAGCATAAATTTGTGCACAAACTGTGCAGTAGGTACGAGTATATGAAGAATTAGTGTGGCCTTTTCGGCGGTGTGAAAAAGAGATGCATCAAGGCTTCAAACAATCAGGCAACCGCAGTGACTGAGGTTTTCCACACAGAGATTTTTCCCTCAGTTCTCAGTGAATGCGGTGCAGCGAAAAGCTCAGAAAACCACAGCCTCTACAATTAATATAAAACTGTAAACAGTAGGACCAACGAAAGAAAGATTAATTCACATGCATGAAAGTTTGAAATTAATAACAATGACCGTGTCATGTGCAGAGCGTACTAATGTATCGAATAATTTAGTTGAATTTCAATACAAATTTTACATACGCAATTCAATTGCATTCGGAGGTTAATCGCAAATTTCAATAACTGACTATATAGTGTTGGGATGAATGATGACTGTTCACGGCTAACCGCATTAAACATGAAACAGCATAACTGTGGATATGGTTGCGACAGATGGAACCAGTTTAATCCATTTCACATGCAGATAGTTGGTAATATGTTAAACTCCATTATCAGTCAATTTCTTGAACCTGTGCGATCAATAGTAAATTATTGGAAATTGATTCACTGTGTTTGGCAATTTTGTTTTGAAAATTAATTTTACTTTGCCATCTTGATACTTTCTGAATTTTAATACTAATCTAAGCGGAATTTTTAACGACTAAATGACATTGGAACGTTCCTGCAAAGAGGGAAAAGTAAGGAACTTTAATCAGAAATCTAATTATCGATAATCGTGAGTCTCAGTACTAACTGGATAAAAAGAGGGGTGGAAGAAAAACAAAGAAGAATAACAATGGAATTTCTGTGAAGGTAACGTTCAGAAAAAGTCAATTTCTGATCGCCTACATTGCGCGATCTTTCTCTCCTCTTTTATCGTAACAGGATGCTATGAAAATTTCAAATGAGAAATTCATTTGTAGGAAATTGAATGAAAACATAGATGGAAATATTAATTGAGCGTTCCTCAAGAGAACACAGAGATGGTATAAATAAATTACGATTTTAAATTACGAATAAATTACGATTTTTATATGCTTGTTTAATACCATGAAAGAGTGGAAATACCATGGAAATATTCAGGAATGTTTTTCAATTAAAAAATGATTCCGTGAAATTTTTTTGTATTTCTTCATCTTGAACAATTGGCGGGAAAAGTGTATCCTATTCCTTTCTGCTCGTGCCGGTGATACAGCGATGTGCACAGAAGACTCAGAGAATATCTTTCACGAACCGGATATTAGAACTTGAAGTGATAACGCGGGATCCGGGGTTAACAGGAAATCGGAATCTATCTCAATTGTGATTTTCAATGAAACCGTTGAAGAGAGCAGTAGAGACAAGAAAAGCCGGCGAGACGCGCAGAAGAAATTCTGTGAAATTGGATGATGAGAATAAGAAAAATGATAATTTAAAAAAATGATAACAGTATATTGAATATATTTTTGCAACGTTCCTGGGATAGAATCCAAGATTAGGGAATCCATTGATATTCTAGGACTACTCGAGTGTTTTCTTCTCACTCACATTCCGTCCACCTAATTGATTGAAACGCTGGACAATAAGAACGTGGCAATACCCAAAGGTAATCAACTTGACAGAATTCCCAGTAGAGCTATCAGGGAGTATATTCTCACTTTATTAATTCGTACAACCTGGGACGAAACAATAGCTTCTATCTGCTGAAGCACTGCAATCTCATTCTTCCAGAGTCTCTTCCGGCGCTACCAGCGAAATTTCGAAGAGACTCAACGTGAATCACGCTCAAAATGAAAGTATGCTTATAATTAAACGGGTTCTACGCAGATTCCTCAATATAATGGGAAAGGATCTTGCATCGGTATATGGCATTCCCAAGTGATCTGCCATCCAAATATCAAATAGATTTAACCCAAGTCTTGAGATATTTTTGTAAATGGCTTCATCCAGACTCCAAAGAGACTGAAAATTTCAACTCCGGAAATGGTAAAAAAAAAATTAATGAATTTGCCCAAGTAAATTCATTCAATGATTAATACACGTAGCAATTCCAACACAGCTGTTATTGAAGTGTATTGAACTGAATCTACGCTGCATGAGGTGCTTTAATCAATATTATGTCCTTCATAGTTACTGAGAGTAACCTATGTTATATACTGTAACATGGAAAACCACTTCAATACATATAATACGAGGTGCGAAACATTGAACTGTTTTTGAGTGTTTTATAATAACCAACAAGTTTCCAGAAATACCCGAAAGGATGTAATGAATGGAGTGAGGCATGTAATTATTCCTGACTTTTTCATTATTCACAAACATCCCCTCATCAACTCCATTCTTTTTATCCTCCAATGAAACTGACACTGTAAACAAACTCGTTATATCACGTTATTGCATTTTTTTTTGCAATTCCCATAAAATATATTGTTATGAATGTTCGGTTGGAAGAATGAAACACGGAGGAATAGACGAAGAAAACAGAGAAGACTGGAGTGAAGTTAATTTCTGCGTTATGACAATTTTCGTCAAGAAGTGAAGCGAAATTTCTAATGAAGAAAATGTGGAATAAATGAATAAAGGCTTTTATTATTTAAACAATTGGTTATTTGCAACAATATACTTCAGTTGCCGCATACTTTGGCGCAAAATTTATGGCGTTCTGTTCACATGATAATTAATACACCATTTACTTCATTAAACTCACCAACACACTTTTCCTTCTGCTTTTCATTTGTTTCTTCACCTTTTCTTCCCGCAAACTTCACAAGGAGAAGTCATATAAGAACATCAATATTTACGCTGCCCTTCCACTCGTAAAACTCCAGGTCCATTTAATTTAACGTCGATCATAAACGTTTCTTCTCTCCTTTTCTCTCCTGCAAACTCTTAACTTGACTGGTTTTCATTCAATAATAATCTATAGCCGAACGCAACTCAGATTTATCGAGCGAGGCAGATGGAATTGACAAGTGAAGAGGCAACCCCCTTGTGCCACTCACATTTCACAGTATTATAACCCTAACATACGAGTTTATTATCTAATTTTCTACGTAGTCAACAGCCGTTGAAAATTATTTGGGACATTGCCTATCCAGGGAAATGAATGAAGATTTAACGTTTTATAACACATTTCATTTTTAATATCTGTCAATTATTTTTACAATTTTTCATTTAAACATTCATTAATTTACATTTAATTTACATCAATATTAGTATAATGTTAGAATCATTTATTATTTACACTGAGAATATTTACTCGTAATCTAATTAACGTTAATTCATTATTCTTTTTTATTTTGTTTACTTTCATTTCAATTTCTTTGTTCACTGTATACGCATAATCATTAGAATTCATTATCCATGGAAATAATGAAAATTTATCTTGCATTATTCATTAGCGAAATTAATGAATCATTTATTCAAAAATATCTATTCAATTATGCGCTTCGTATCATACAATAATTTTTCATATAAAATGAAGAAGAGAAGAGCGGAAAATCAGATCATAAATTCAACATATATATTGTCAATTTGACTTTATTTGATTTTAGCGGAAGAGGTAGGGGCTCATTACCGTCATCCGCTTATTCCAGACATTATCAAAAATTATACTCGCAAACTAGGTAGATCTCTTCTGCAATTGTTTCTTTTACACAAATGACATTTATAACGAGATTAGGTTTATTCATTAGAACATCCGTGTACAGATTTATTCTCTTTATCTCTCATTTTGACATGGAATTCTTTTTACAACTAAATAACACTATTTAATCCTAAATTTCTAACAACATTAAGTTAACATTTCATAAATTTTTGAAACAATCATTAATTACATTTATACATTCATATGAGATGATTCTGCAGTAAAACCTCTCTATTTGCATATTCCGCTGTTCAGTCTCGATAGCAGACTTCGATTCTCATTTACTTCTTACGCTGTCCAATGAGCGATCAGGAATAAGGCGCGAATAATTTGATTTTGGAAACGCACTAGTGTGCACATACACATCGTACTTCTGGTTAGACCTATTGTGTAAATTAAGAGGTGAAAAAAATATGCAAATGGAGAAATTACCCTGTACTTTTTGTAAATTATTTTTGCTTACTGATCATGTTTCATTAGTACGAGTTATTTATATCTAAATTAGCCTAATTTTCCAGTCATTTTATTCCGGGAGCATCTGAAATGACGCCTTACATGAGACAACATTCCTTCTATTGAACCATCTTTGGATTTTCTCAGAAATTCTGAGATATGCGAGCATACATCTGTCAATATCAAACGAACAAAAGAAGACAGCTCTTCTTGTTGTATGTTTCACATTCAAATACAAACATCCATTCAAATGATCTATCACTGACGAAATTTAAAATTTTCCAGTCGACAGTTTCGCTCCATGAATACCAAAATATTTCCACAGTATTCAGCACCTTGAAACAAAATGAAACCCAAACATCGCGCTATAAATTCTATATTTCATAAAAGTATGAAAAACATTTCGTAAACTTTTAATTAAAACCAGCATTTGTCTAAGTTATAATCCCAAAAACAAGTTAACTCCTGGTAATGTATTTCTGAGTTAACTTTTTCCACAAGTGAATAAGAGAAATAAAGTGTTGATGGATGCTTTCTCCTCCCAGTCGCGTATCCAATAATAATGTAGCTTATCTGGAGCAAGTACATCTGTCAGAAAAATAAAACAGATAAAAATACAGTTCTCTCATTGAGATCAAGAATAGTTTGAACAAGATGAAGTTTGAGGTCAATTATCAAGAATATCATTGGATGAAATAATAATGGGAGAATCCCATTGAAGTTTCATTCGATTCGATTAATCAAGCCTCCGAAATTGATAGCTATACACTGAGAAAAAAACAAATTTTTGTCAAGAACATTTTTCCTTAGAAATTTTTGACGAAAAACTTTCTGGAATTGAAATTGCTTCAGCTCAGATTTAA
>JABSMS010047262.1:0-23052 GCA_018902275.1 Aleiodes sp. PSUC_FEM 10030003
TAACTAAAAAAAAAATTTCGTCACTATAATTAGATCATATATAATATGTATATATAATTATTTTCTTCTTGCAAAAAAAATCACACCAGTCGAAAAGGAGAGAAATTGTTTTTCGTTTGTTTTTTCATTAGTAAACACAATTTCTGAATTTTCTATTAAAAAAAAAAGGAACAAGAAAATAATTGAATCACAAATGATTTGAAAAAGGGTTCAGGCAGCTTCATACCACCTGGGCTGTGCCCTTGGAAGCACTTTTGTCTTCACTGGGATGAGAAGATGTTAAAAACCAAAGGAAAAAAAGGACATTAATAATTATTGAAAGAAAGGAAGAATTGTTTTGAATGTAAAATTTACAAAACAAACATTGTGTATGGCCGCTTAAAAGCGTAATTTTGGCACTATGTATCATCGTTCTTCTGTCTAACTTGGTCCTCACGTGCTACGACAACAATCTCATCGCTTATTCTTTTTTGTGTATTCTCTTTACCACGATCGCCGTGCTCCAAATAATGTTCTTGCAATTCATTTATTGTTCTCAATGATCTTGGACATAATTGGCACTTGTAATGTCCATAATTATCATCGTAACGTGAATTTGGCACACCAACATCACCAATTTGTTTAGTATCATTTGTATTAACTAATGTTGAAATGTGATATGCACGTGATGCCTCAATATCTGAGGATGATTGGGGATACTGATGAATTGTATGAGGTGGTATTGGTTCACCCTCGTCTGATGATGTTTCACCGCCGCTTGCTATTTGTGGTGGCGCCATTTCTGGATCCCACTGGCCCATTTTACTTGGATCTTTCTCGTATAATTTATAGGCTAGTGCCTGAAAAAAATCAAGGAAAGCCATTGATTATTTTATTATTGCATTAAACAATTTTTTATTCATTCTTCGGAATTGATGCAAGGATAGAGTCGATAAAATTTGAAATTTGATAATTTTCGAGTCATTAAAAAAAAACAATAATTATCGATCTAAAATCGATTGTAATATAGGACTTTACTTGGCTACCCAAAGGAATGCTCGAAATTTTTAAAATCCAAAAACATCATTTCTCCAAAATGAAATTTGTTGAAAAAATTGATTTGAAAAAGTGTACGTTAGTACACGTTTTTTTGTTTAAATATCCGCGTTTAACAGATTAAAATAGTTACCTGAAGACTAGTGAGACTATTATCACAATCAGTTGTATCAATATCATTGAGATTAATTCCAGATCTCTCCATCTCTGCATAAGTTCCAAATGGCAATTTTCCAATGCACTCTAATTTCATAATGTGCATTTTACTCCTGAGATGTTTAGCCAAGTGTCCGTGTATCCTAAAGGCAATTTTACAATCAGTACATTTAAATGGCCTTGGATTACTAGTTGTAGCAGCACCAAATGTCGACGTCATGCTGACTTTATTGTGATGTGAGACAGATCTCTCGTGTTTAGTTAAGTGTCCCTTAGTACGAAATGATACTGCACAACTTTCACATCTGAATCGCCGCTCGAAGTAGTGAATATTTATGTGGAGTCGTAAGTGACTTGGTTTGTTGAATACTTTATTGCAAAAACCGCAAACACTTCTTCCCTCTTCATTAACACTGAAAGAATAATTGTTAAAAATTTAAATTAATTCCACAATTTTCTTGTTTGTTGATTGAAATAATAATTGTAATAAACCAACTGACCTGCCGTAATTGGAAGCAGGTCCGCTAGAAGGCTGGAGAAATTCAGCCTGAGGTTTTCCATTACCAGTACTTGGTGATGGTGATCTGAATCCAGGACCACCAACAACCATTTTCCTTGCAACCGCATACTTCATACCATCTCCCATGCTCTTTGTTAATTCATTAATCTTTATCTCCGTTCTATCAGCAGCCCTGACTTCAACAACTCTGCTAATCTCATGCATTTTAGAAGCCTCAATTCCTTGAAGTTCAAATCCCTGAATTCTGTGCTCAGGCTTATACTCAACCCTCGCACCCTCTCTGTTTGTTAATCTCTCTACATTATTAACATGATCCTTAAATTCTTGACTTGGTGGTCTTAAATCAGATGGTGGCAGTTTGAATTCTTGACTAGGTGGTCTATCATAATTTCTTCCCTCCAAACTATTTGGCCTTGGACTCTGGATAACATCAGCATTTGATCCTCTCTCCTGTCCAATTGTCATTGCATACTCATTCTTCATCAATCCTTGCGGTTCTCTGCTCATCTCCAAGGTGAATGGTCTCTCAAAATTTTTACTAATTACCTGAGGATGCTCCAATGGCCTCATCAATCTGAAGTCCGAATTCTCTCTCTCAGGATGGAGTGATTCAATATCAAATGGTCGTCTCACTTCGATTTTCGGCTCTTCATCTTTTTTCCTCGCTTCCATCATTATATTTTGCATTCTACTTGGATCTGTGTAAGTAACTGTTGGTGTACTACTTGAATAGGAGTTTCTTGAACCAGCAAATTCATTTTTCGAGTAGACAACTGCTTTTTTATCATTCTTAGTGGTTCCAACTCTGTACTGCTGTTTCATTTTACTGTCCATAACGTGTCGCTCAGTTAGATAAGCCTGGAGCATTTGGCCCTCAGTCTCTGGCTTCCATTCTCGGCCTTGAATTGGTAATCGCTCCATTGTATGAGCAATTGCCTGCATCAAGACCGGCTCTGATACTGGTGTCATTATGTCAACTGGTTTTGACTTGACATGAGACGGTGAAGGTAGGGACTGTGTCTGCGGTGTTTTTGTTGTTAGATCCATTGGCTGAGATGATTGGTGTCTCGAAGTCTCGTGAATCTCCTCCATTTCAACATCTACGTCCTCAATTTTTGATGAACGAATCACACTATCCCGTGTTTCCTCTGGTAATGAACGATTCGATGGAAAATAATATCTGTGGGAGACCTCAGATTGAATGACAGTTGTCGAGGAAGTTGGATTTACTGAAGCTATGCTAGCTGATGTTGATACAATGGTCGTTGTTACTGAGGTAGTTGGAAATGTTAGAGCATAAGGATAAGTTGTAGGTCTTCCAGATGATACTAATCCAGGAAATCTATTTGCATTTGGCTGAGACAGGCTCAAGAGACTCTGTGCAGCTTCCTGCTCCTCACTACCAGATTCATCACTCTCATCACCCTCAGAATCTTCATCCTCATCGCTTGATTCATCAGCATTAGCACCGCCAGCTACTAATCTTGCAATAGCTTCTTTATCAATATTCTCATCGCAAACAATTGTTGGTACTGGCGTAACACCGAGTTCAACGCATTTCTTATAATGCGCCTTTGATTTCATGTGTTTTGTTAAATTACCTTTTGTTTTGAAACTGAATGAACAGTGTTTGCATGTGTAAGGTCGAACGTCTGTGTGTGTTCTGATATGTTTCTTCAGCATTGATGGCTTTTTACAACGTATACCACACTCTTCACAAACATATCTGCCCCTTCCCCTGCCTCTAACGTATGTATAGTCCTCATTTGATTCAAAACCACCATTAAATATTTTAATACGCCGCGTTTTTTCTTGGGTATCACACTCTAGGCCACTATCTGGACTAGTTGGTGTGTTTGGACGCTGGGATGAGTGAGTTAGTATGTCATCCTGCTTCTTCCATGCAACTGTGTAATTGGCAGGACGATGCCTCGAGTCATAGTGAGCCATGTCGAGATCTGGCGGTGCTTCTTTGCAAATTTTCCAATTAGAGTACATGGATAGTCCATGCTGTTGAGTTACGTACATCGGCTGTGGACGATTTAATGTACAGTAAAATACTCTTGTTGAACACTTCAGGCCCAAATATGTGTAAGCATGTCCATTAAGGTACAATTGTCCGTATGATTTTTTGGGCCTCGGAGTCTCTGGACTTATCAGCGGTAGAGTATTCGCAGTTGGGGTTATACCGTGATGCCTCTTCGGGGTAAATGTACCAGGTTTTAGTGGTAGTGAGGTTGGACGAAGGAATTTTGGATTAGTCTCCTCCTCTTCAACATGAAGCTCCGAAATTTCTTGTCTCTCTATTCTGAGCTCTGGTGATGCTTTAGGTTCTACTGTTGATTGATCAACATTCATTATTATCACTGATAGATCATCCTCCGTTGGCAATCTTCCACCATTTGGAACATGCGGCTCAGGATTATTTGATTCCGGTGAAATCATTTTAATTCTTCCATTCTCCTGAGGTGGCGCTGACTCATACTTGTTCAATGGACTGTCTCTCATATTCTCTACTATCCTAACATCTCCATCATTCCAATTAGCTGGTCGTTTCCTTGATTCAATTATCTTTGGTGATAATCGCTGATTGAATGAATTATTGGACTCAATTCCATTTGAATAAGTTATTACTTTTTCAAGCTTTGTTGATTTTTCAATAATTTTGTACTTTGCCGAATTTTTCGAATACTTGTCACAATCATTTTTTGATAATTCACATGGTGGATTTGACGGGGGACGATTTCTGTATTTTTCATCAAATTTAGCAGGTATTTTTGGACTCAATGAACCATTGTTTGGTGATTTGAATCCAACTTTAATATCTTTAGCTGGACTAGCAAGATCAAGTGGCTGTCCAATACAAGTTAATTGGGCATTGGATGTTGGTCCCGGTATTCCGGGTATACTTGGTGTTTGCACACGGACGGGACTAGCCAAATCCAATGGTTGTGCTACCATATGAAGTCCTGGAATGCCTGGTATTACTTTGTAGCCAGTTGAACCATTAGATTGAACTGGGGATATGTCTACTGCTGTTGTGCCAGTTAATGTATGGGGTCCAGGCATTCCAGGGACATATGGTATTACTTTACCACCGTGCAATATAGTAGCAATACCAGCTTGTGGTAATGTCAATGGATTGTAGGCAGTGATGCTTGTCAATGGATTCAAATGTGGCTCAAGGTAATTGTAGCATGACATTGTTGGTGCAATATTGGGTGTTGATATGTTTGGTATTATTGGTGCCAATATTTTTGGTGTATTTGGCAATGATATTGTGGTACTTTGGGTAGTTACTGGTGTACCAGGTGGTTTGTGTACCATTGTACCACCTGAATGTAATCCTGATCTAACAACAATTGATGATGTCTCTGATGTAACACATTTTTGATTGACATTGTGATCATTTGGCGGTGAATTAGTTTGTCGTGGTTCAATTCTCATTGTTTTAGTTTCACCTGTATTATCGAGTATACGTACTTCACCACCAAACATCTGTAGTGAATTTGGTCTTGGATATTTTGATAATTCTTCGAGTGATCTTAATGTTGTAGGTACAGATTCGGTCCTTTGTTTCTTAGGTGGTGGTCCATATGCATCGACTAGTCTTGTATTACCAAGCAACGGACCGGGCGAAGGAAGCGGTTGAACTGTATTGTAATAGTCTGATGTTTTACCATCGTAGTCTTCTTTTTTATCTAAATCTAATTGAAAATCACGTTTTGGACTGTTTGATGAGCTCTTGCAATAGTATTTACGGTGTGCTTCTAAATTATCAGAACTTGTGAATGATATTTTACATGATATACATAAATAATTATCATCGTGTTCTATTTCAATTTGATTACGGTTTTTCAATAATAAATCTTTTATTATTGAACCATCTGTATTTAATGATTTTGTTTTATCTTGGGCAAAACTCTCACTGTAACAACGTTTACGTGTCTCTGTCTCATCACCAGACGACAAGTTCAGAGGTTGTTCAGTTGATTTTGGTTGCTCTACTAAACTTTGTTGACGTTGCATTAGTTTGTGAAGTCGCGGATCTACAGCATCTACTATTGCTTGATTATCAGTTATTATCTTGTCAATGTGCTCCTGGAGTTTTTCAGAGTTTGGTTTGACAGCTGATGGTACTGATGAACCATTTGATGTTATTGGTGGTGTTATTTCTTGGTCATTATTAACAGACTGAAGGGCTGTATGAAACTTTGGCTTGTATATTTTACCAGTCTTAATGATTTTTGAATTTTGAACTGATGATGGAGTTGATGATGGAAGCGGTGGTGGTGTGCCAGTGCCATTACTCGCACTGTCTGAAAGACTTATGTCCGAGTCTTCTGATACCTGGTGAAAAAAAAAATGAAAATCATATATTGTTGAATGAAATTAATGAAGAGTCATTATTTTTATCAGGCGAATTACTGAATTTTGTGGGTTATTGATTCTGTCATTGATTGCATTATCTTGTCAATTATCAAAGATGAATTTCATTGATTTTAGTTAAATCCCTTATGATGTGTATGTGTACGATGTCATTCCATTTTCAATTTATCTGTCAATCGTGGGTCTTTAATTTTGTTATTCGATAATTTTTAACTCAACTTTAATTCACCAAAAAAGAATGAACTCGTTTAAAATGTAATAACAATGATGATGCAAGAATTTTTTTCCCTTCGCAAATTATTACATGTTTCGAAGCTTCGTTTTTTTTCACTCTACTAAAAATAATCTTCTGTAACTTTGTGCTGCTTTCTAATGAGGCAATTACCTTTGAAGATTTCCAACATTTTTTAAAATTCAACTGCACGATAATTTTCCTTTCTCCATTTTTTTAATTATTATTAAACTAAAAGAAAATTTAATTACCTTTCCAGTATCACCGCCCTCCATCTTTAATGCATGTGCTCTAGACCTGCAGTGCTTATACAAATTTGATTTTGTTTTGAATGCAAATCCACATGGTACACAGGGATATGGCCGTTCATTAGTATGCGCACGTATGTGTTTTTGTAATACACTTGGTTTTGCACATGATAGCTTGCAATATGGGCATACATATCCAGTTTTTTTTGATTCAGTTGGCTCATGTTCATTAGTCTCTTGTATTGTTTCATCAACCCGCGATAATTCTTTACCATCTTTGGCTGTATCCTTGATTTGTTCACGTTTCTTTGATGGTCCAGTTGTGTCATTGGATAATAATGGTATTTCCTTTTTGACTTCCATGGGTGCCACCACCTCAGTTGTTGCCATTTTCTTGAATTTCTTGTGAAGATACTTTGGCTCGCCATCGTTGTTATTATTTGTACTCGTGTTGTTATTATTATTAGCCAACTGTGGGTCTGTCATTGCCACCGAGAATCTGAAAACGAAATCAATATTTGAATTTTCACATTTTTTGCTTTTTTATTCAGTAATGGAGAGTTGGTTGGTGGAGAATAAAGGAATGTGGGAAGAATTGGACTATTTGAAGAAAAATTTCATGGGAGAAGGTACTTTCAGAAAGTCAAGAAAAATTTCTCATGAAAAATCTGTAAAGAACAGAATATTCAGAATTTTGGAGAAACGATAATTTTTTCAATTTTGGAAGTAAAAATTTCCGATTCTTTTTTCTGAACAAAAAAAATCGTTATAAAAATTTCTTTATCTCTCTTGGATTCAAAGTATTCAAAAAAAGGGCAAATGAAAAAATCCTTGTCTCATCATGAAAACTTCACCAATGAACTTCCTCCTATTTGTTTCAATCTCATTCAATCATTTATCATTCTCTTTCCGAGAAAAATATTCCAGAACATTGCCGTTGAATAATCAATGGAAAATAATTGCAAGGTAGGAGTTTAATTAAAAAAACACTTGTATCTGTTTAACAACAGTTAAATTGTATTCGTCCATGCTTGAACATCACTAACAAGAAGGAATTATTGCGAAACCGGAAACAAGCGAGTTCAACAGTTCAAAAAAATCGTTGGCGAATGCTCGCACTTGTGTATCCTGTTACCCCCTGCTGCGTCAACGAGGGGCGAGTGAATGCGTAGAATGAAGGAATAACCAATCAGAATTGATTATCATTCATAATTAAACTCAACTAGTAAAACAAAATTATCCATGATTCAATTGAATATCGTGAGTGTAAAAATAATCGGATAATATCCCTTCATCAATTTTCATTCATCCATCCTTCATCCGTGTCTTTCATTCTATTTTCTATCGATAAAAAAAAGCATCTCAAACTCTCGCAAAAGAAAATGAGAAAATTATTCAACAGTGAAAAAGCAATTTATTCCGTCTGACCTACGTGAAACTGACGTACTGAATATTAATCAAAATTCAATAATTGTGTCGACGTCTTTAACTAAGATTTTATTGTCGGAAAAAAATTAAAAAAGTAATGCAACGAAAACTTTCAATATTTTTTTAACAATCTGTGGCTCTTTTATTGACGCAAATGATAATGTAGAATTCAAAATGTTGGGCTTTTACGTAGTTTTTTATTATCTCAATGAATTGACGTATGAGAGAGAAAAAAATCATAGTCACTGTGATAAGACGATATTAGGAATTAACTAGAAACTGAAATATCGTTGCTATTATTGATCTAAGCATGATACCGCCTTCATTAATGAGATTTTAGTCTCAGAAAGAAGTTACATATCGATAAAGATAAGACAAAAAATGGTTATTCAGAAATTCCGTGAATTATCGTTAAAAAAAATTGATTTAATCATAAAATTCTTTGCCTCTAGAAATTAATAATCGTTATAAACAAATTATCGTCAACATTAATACGTCAAGTGCAAGGATCAAATGAAACTCCGGTGTATTCCGCTAGTCAACGATCCACGTGTCAATGCATTCGCAGTCTATGAGCCGCCGTTTCAATGGAAAAGTCGATAAAGCATTGATAACGATAACGAAGAGAAAAAGGAAGACTTCCAATAAATAGAACTAAATTGGCACTTCATTGCGCAATGATTGAATTCAATTACTCTTTCATTATTCATCAAAACAAGTGATAATTCACTCTTTTTTTTTCAATGCACATGAATGCATTGAATGGGAAGAAAAAGAAGTGGAGGATGGACGAACTAATTAATTTATTTTGTTCAAATAATAGTGGATTTCTTAAATTTCGTAAAAAGAAATCTTCCACGATTATTCGAAGAATTACTAATTATCAATCCAACTGTCAATGATTCTACTCTACTCGATTCCCGGAAGTTTTTGCCACTTCGGATTACAGAGAAGGTTCAAGAAAAAATTAACGGGACTAAATTACGACGCAGAAAATCAATGAAAATGGAAAAAAAACAATTGAGAACAGACATCAAGTATTCTTTTCCAAATGTATCCATTGGTGGATGATTTATAGGTCATAAAATTCTACACATTGTATGGCTATTACTTTAATCTCTCTTTTTCTCATGAAAACAAAATGACAAAAACAGAGAAATACGAGGAGACAAACTTGTATTATATATTTGGAGCAAATCGTGTGAATGCGCTGCTTTCGGAGCATTGGATTTACTTTCCGATTCGAAGAAACAGGGAAATTCAAATCGATGAAACACTCAAACTTCCGTTGGGTATAAATTATGATCTACATCCTTTCGCTATTTCATGTAATAGAAGAATTTTTTTGATTTTTCAACTCAATTGAGAGAAATATGAACTTGAACGAGAATTAAGAGGATTGGGTGAATAGTTGAAATGAAAAACGGTTTTCGGGATATTTTTGAAAATTTATTTTGCGCACCAAAAAAGTTGAAGCAAGTGTTTTATCCTTGACTTTCTTTTCCAATGAAACTAGAAAAATTTAGAAAAGAAATTCGAGGAATTTTTTTCATAAAACTCAAAAACCAAAAACCATTTACGAAATTCTTGAAATTTTTCATCAATAATTATTTCGCTCCATCGTCTCTAATTCTTCTGAGACATATTTTCATAAAAAATCTCGTAATCAGTAGGAGTAAGTGATTATTAATGTTTCGTTAGATTTCATCATTCTTTCCGAAAAGAGTCCCCACAAGAATTTCTCCATCTCCCTCAGATTTCCAAACATTCCGCTGAGCCAAATTCCAAAATACGAAAAACATTGTAAATGAAAACATCGTAATACGTGAATTGTCGCCCCCTAGCGGGAGAATCCCGCAGTCGAGTCGACAACTCGACTAGCTGGAAAGTGAGTCACGCACGAGGACTTTCGGCCGCACACGTCTGTGCTTGGGATTCCCCCCTTTCCGCTCTCTCTCTCTCACTCACTTCGCTATCTTTCCGCTGACGCCTCCGACATGACTCTGTATTCCCCCCCCCCCCCTCCACCCATGTAGCCTACACACAAACTGAGATGACTCCGTGGTGGATTCTCTTTTGCCCCCCTTACAACTAACCGTAGCTACGTAGTTTTAGTTTCTTCTCTTCGCTTCCCCTCTCCACTCGAATCGCCTCTTCACCATCAACCGTTCAAAATCCCCGACCGCCACTTGCTCACACAACACGGAATCCACACTGTCCGCAAACTGTTGAGAGCTGTGCGAGTAGACTTGTGAACGGGTGATTGGGTCACGCACCCCGGGTCTTTACTGTACACAATCATGTCCCTAGGACGTTCACGGACGTTTTACACGGAATTCCCATTCTTTTTTACATTGTTTCATCATTGCTACTTTGAATGAGTTTATTCATTATTTTTTCCTCGCGTAATTTTCAATGTTATTTTACTTTGTAAATTGCACTCAAACCTTTTAACCTAAGTATATAAAAATTATCGTTTGATTAGTTTTTTTCGCTTCAAAAGCCAAAACGAATTAATTATGGACGAAATGTTCATTTCAGTTGAATGAATTACGCATTAATTATTTTAACAGTGAATAATAATTTTATTTTAATTATTTTTGGCTCAATTAATGCAGATAATGTTATTTTTTCCGATAACTTCGTGAGTTATTCGATGTTTTGACCCAAAAAAATGTATTTCAATGGGTAAAAATAATTTAAATAAACATTTTTAGTGATAATTTAATGAAAATTGAGACGTAAAATTGGGTCATTTCGGGTGAAAGCAATCAATACTGAATGTTTGTAGATCGACAAATGAGAAAACTCAGATTCTAATAATTGTGATGAAATTTCCGAATTAATTTAGAGGGAGAAATTTTCGAGCTTTTAAGCCGCTCATTGTCATGGTAATACATAGTTCGAAGCTATTCAGTATCCAAAAGAGGGTAGAATTACAATACACTCTTTGAAAGCCCACTGGTTGCTATCTAAATCCGTTATTCGATCAATTTCCACGAATAAGTGACAGCTAAATTGACTTGGTCATTGTGGTGTGCCACGAATTTCACGAAGGAATTAATGAGAACTTTCCATTTCTTTTCTTTTCAATCAAATTTTTTTTTGTTTTTTCTAGGTCACATTGATTGACATTTAAATCAGTGTGAATCGACACCCGGATTCGATTAGGAATAATTGAGATAAGGAATCAATTTTGTTACAGTCTCACTCCCATCGTACATTTTTATCGTAACAATGGGATCGGTATTGTGTAAATAAAAATTCAATTGTTTTCGTTGGATTTGATAAAAGATCTTATCTACCTCGTGAAACTCTGGGGAATTCCATGAATTTTTAGTGATAAATTATTCAGTATTTACGAGGGAATCTCTAACTTTTCGAGTGCAATTTTTTTCATACATAGAAATTCCAATTGGGAAAGGTGGGGAAAAGTGGAGCCTTGGAGAGGAATGTTAAGATAGAACAGAAAAAAAATCATTAAAAAAATTACAACAGAAACAAAAAAATTTCAATTATTTCTAAAATTTTCACGACATTTGAATTTTTTTATATTCTGCACATTAATTTGCTCAAAAATTAGTTTTCAATTATTTCTTAAAGTTTTATTCATAGAAAAAAATTCAATGATTCCCCAAATTTTTCGTCCTCTAAAATAACTACAAAAATATTCCAAAAACTCACTATTTTCATAATTTTCCAGAATTATCAGTGGTTCATTTCGCACCAGGGGCCAACTTGTGCCACTTTCCCGCACTTATAAAGGAAAAGAGAATACAGAAATTGTCACCAAAACTCTTCATGTAGATCAAAATCTGACCTATAAAATCATTAGATTCCGAAATAATTCCGAAAAACTCTGCGATTAGATCAAGCCGATTTCAACGGTTCCAACAGTTTCTTAAATTATTCCATCAAACCAACGAAAAATCGAAAAAAATCCCAAATGTACAATCAAGCCAGACAATATTACAGTGAGACCAAAAAAAAATCATCCCAATGGTGCGGTTTCGTTAAAACGCGTATACGGTATTCCTCAGGGAGTCCCTAGTTCACCTGTAGTCATGGCAACACCGCAGATTGCCGTTCACTTGTTACTCCATCGGTGCAAAACACGTTGATGCCTCAAGTCGAATATTACACACCAAAACTCAAAGCTCCTGCCCCCTCTCCCTTCCTTCTAAAACCCGGTAATACAGTATGGGGCAAGCCCAAAGTGCGAGACGTGAAATTCCAAGTAAGAGAGTTCAAAACAATTTACCATTGAAGAAATAGTCTACAATTAACTAATTCAACTTAAATAATTCAACAATTTCTTGCGTTCTATTTTAAGAGATCTCCCTACCCTCATGTTTTTAAGTTACTTAATTCTCTTCTCTTTTTTTCACTCTTTCCTTCATATGGAAATTGAGAGAGCTCAGAGAGGGGCACGGAAGACACAAAAAAGAATTGAAGCAGAGAAACCAAGGCAATACGTCTCTCTCCTTCTCGTTATCCACTTACCAAGCGTGTCAATCTGTTTGCTATGCAAATCCCGTTCCGAACGGTGCTGACGTAGACCCATACAAAACCAAAGTACTTCGAACGATCAAACTACTACAATCACTCTCTTTCTATCCCTCTTCCACTCGCAAACCAAACAGCCGAACAATTAAATTCGAAATGAAATATTATGAGAGAGCAAGAAAACCAATGAATACTCCACACAGATTATGAATCCGTTGATAACAGGATAGCCAACAATGCTCGTCTCTTTTTGTAACGAAAGAAAAAAAAACAATACGTATCAACAGATATCCTCCTACTAACACAGTTTAACGAACAGTTAGTCATTCTCCATTGTGATGAGGACACACAGAGATTATTTTGTCACTGTGTGTTCACGGATGAAGCGTTATAATTTTTCGGGGAAGGGGAAGATAGAAGACGAAACAAGTGAGTGAGCGAGCGAGAGAGAGAGAGAGAGAGAGAGGGATTGTATATAAAGCCACCGGCAATTCTCTGACTCTTCGGTGTATCGAGTCCTCTTTACCCCACCATTTTATTACGAGAAACACACAGAAGTACAAACAGGCCAGGCCCTCACTTCGTGTCTATCTCCCTCTTTCCTTCTCTCGCCCCTCTGATTCTGTCTCGCTCTTTTCTAGTAAGAAATTATTTATGACACACTGAAGGGAGGTGAAGTAAGAGAGAATGAAAAAAAAAAAGATGGTTAAAGACATTAGCCAAGTTGGAGACACACCAGACGTGTGCAAGAGGCACAAAGGGAGACGAAAGCGGGGAAGGGGAATCTTTTGCAAATGAGCTTCTCAGAGTGTGTCTAGCTGTCTGACGTCACTGGCGCCTAATCGCTGCGTACTTTGCCATCACAAATACACACCTAATTTTTTCGTTGTTTTCCTTTTTTTTGCTCCTTCTTCTTCACCAATGGCCTCACTACGCGCGTCTGTTTATCAACTAGCTCGACTCGTGGCTTCTGATATCAATTTTCTTGCAATTTTATTATTATTGAACTTATCAAACGTTGACTAAACCCATGATTTCAAGTGTCACGAGTCATTTGATGGATTTCAGGTCGGCCGGAGATTCCCGCTAACTTCCTTGGTATCATTTTTTTTTTCTTCTCTTTCCTTCTTTCGTGTCCTTTCACCGTTACAATGTAACCATTCACCTTTCACTCACAAGACTTTTCACTTGTCGTTTCGTAAAAAAAAAAATTTAATTTCATTTATCCTTCAGAATGAGATAGAGAAGCAACATAAATGTGAAAACTTTGATCGACGTTTCTCCTCGAAAAATTGGAATATAATTAAGCAAAATTTGATCAGCACGTGACGTCACACGAAGAGAATCGCGCCACTCAACTCCTGTTGTTTACACTCGCGCGTCATTTCAACGCTCGTGTTTGCCTCTTCCTACTTGGTATTGCAAAATAATTTTTTTTTCAGTGAAAACTTTTATTTCCGTTTATTAATTAAAACTGATTCTTTTTATTCAACCTTGAGCCAAGCAATGAGCATGAACACGCTTCCTTTTTATTTCTCTCTTTATTATTATTAGTATTTACTGAACTTCACAGTAAATTAGGAAGCACCGTTACACAAAAACACAAACTCAATTAAAATCACTCTGTCACTTGTTCAAAAAAAAACCACAAGAGAATTGAACTGAAGAAATAAAGAAAAATACATAAGGTTTTTCAAATTAATCGACAAAACTTTTAACACATACTCTGTCTTTTTATTGTAACATTCAACAATAGAGAAAATAACTTTAATAATTCTCCATTTCACAATTACAAAACTTCATAGAGATCCAAAGTAAACACAACCTAATTGAATTTAATTCCAAAATAAAATCATTTGAATGAAGAAAAAAAGAGATGAAAAATAATTAATTCAACCAATATTAATTAACACATAATAAATAGTAAGTCTGCGACGGTCGTGTTGATAGTTGCGTAATGAATTGTCTCTTTTTTTTCTTCTCTAATTCGTGTATTATATTTAAACGGATAAATAGGAAAAAAACAAAAAAAACGTGAAGAGCGTTTATGATGTTTCTGGTGCTGCTGCTGGCAGCCAGACTGTATGCACGGGGTGTCCGTGGGTCGTGGGTGAGCGCGCCTCACTACTTCGCCTCCGTCGTTGTAACACGCTCCTCTGTCTCCCCCTCTTGTCCTACTCACTCGGCCATACCGCTCACCTCCTCTCTCCTACTCTTTGCCGTTGGTGTTTGTGTGCGCGCACCCGAGAGAGTTTCCGTCTTGCGTTCGTTCGTGTGGGTAAGTAGAAACCCAAATGGTTTGTCATAAATGTGTGTGCGTATATTTCACCTTCTCTCTATCTCCCTCTCCCTCTTCCTCTTAGAGCTCCTCGTGTTTCTTTTCCCGTATTCGTGAGTTTTACGAGCAACACACACGTGAAAGCGTTAAAGGGGGATAAATTGGTGAAGCAAGGTGCAGAAGTCTGCAGAAGAGAAGGAGAGAGAGAGACAGAGATAGGTGAGGCTTTTGCGGATGATGTGACCGTATAGCTGACGACGAATGTTGCGCGCGAGCGATGCGCCGTCTGGCGTGACTGGCGACAGTCTGCCGCGTTCCAAGAACCACGAGGCGATTCCGTGTATCGAGCGAGAGAGCGCGCGCATACATATACACAGTAAAAGAGGAGAACGGACAAAAAAAAGAGAAGAAAAATAAAAGGTATATACCTCTTAAAGAGAGGCTCGACCATGGTGGAGCGCGACGGCAACACTGGGGCTCTAGTGGAGGAGATCCCTAGTTGAAATGAGCGGGAAAAAGAGAGAAGATAGAATTCCTGGACTCTGTTGTTGAATGAGAGCAAGAGAGAAACGAAATTATTGGGTAGGTAAGTAGAAGTTTTAGGAGCAAGAAGGGTAGCGGGGAATAGGTTGTGTATTTCAGGCCTTTCTTTTGTCTGTGTTGGAGAGGTTTGAGTTTAAATGTGGCAGTGGCAGAGGCACGGGGGAAGGGACGGGGCAACTGGGAGACCCGTGAAAGACAAGGACGGCTGGGGATTACAGACTGAGCAAGGTGGAGAAGAATGACGAAGGAAGATGCCGAGTAACCTGTGCTGGCACGTTTTTTTTCTTTACTTTTTTTTCTTACGTTCTTCAGACACTTTATGTTGCCCTCTCCCTTGCGCATTTCTTTTTATCTTTTTCTTTTCGTAAACTTGAGTCTCTGTTTGACGGTGGCTTCCGTAAGGTGAGGATATTATATATTGGGAATTTTTGAGATACTGAGAGCATCCAATGATGGGAGAACCCCGGAAGCAAATGGGCTTCTTGGAATGGAAGATCTTTTGTCGTTATGTAGAATCAGGGTTGGTGGGGGAATGGACGAGGGATAGGCAAAGAAAAAGGCGGGAGGGGGGGGGGAGATATGCTTGAGTGAAGACGATGGTTTATCACTGGTTTACTGTAATAATGATTCTTTTTGTTCTTTTTCTTTTCTTATCTTGGAAATGTTATTTCTCTTTGATTTTCACGAATATTTTTGCGATACTGTTTATTTACTTTTGTTTATTTTTCTTCTACTGAAAAATCATTGACCGTAAGGAATGCCTTACACACGAGATACGTCTACTCTGACTTTAGGTGAGTCACGTTTTCTTTTGTGGGTTCTCTGGCCATAAATATACTGACTTTAAATGGCCGAGCGAAATATATAATGAGAGAGTACTCATGAGGACGGGGGAAAATAAAATAATCCAAAGTGATAACAATTATACCCATATAATTATCATTTTTTTGTTCTTTTCCCTTCGATCGACTGTTTTATTCAACAAGTTGGGAAATTAATGCGTCATTTTGTTTTTTTCCTTTTTTTTCAATTCTGAACTCTACATAACGTGACTTGCAGTACGAAAATTGAAATAGAAGTGGGAGCAAAGCGAATGAATTACGTGGTTTAAAAACAGCCACGGTGTTTTCTCACATACAGCGTTAGAGAGTAAAGCAAATGAATGCCGACTGCGTCGGTGGATTTCCCATTCACTTTTTCACCTCACCCAATCTTTTTTTTCTTCACTGCAATTATTACCAATGGCCATATAAAATTCAAACATTGACTTCTGTATTAGAACAATTTATAAATGCACGAGGTACTTTCTAGTGATGCAGAAATTGAGAAAGAGAGGAAAGATTTTATGTGGGTGAAGTAGTGAGAAGGTTCGCGTGAAGTAGGCAGAGGTATTATCGGAGGCGTTGGGTTTCTAAATACAATGAGCACAGGATTGAGTGAAAAAAATGAATAAAATCATAGGTAAACATGTTTATTCAGCATCGTGTGTGAATTTTTTAAACCAATAGATTTCGTCCTTCACCCATGCGTCAATAAGTTATGAAAAATAATATAAAAAAAGAAGGAAAAAAAATTGATTTAATAGCAATGCATATCGATGGCGGTTGAGGCTTCATCCTCTGGCGTAGCGCCAAGCTCGCACGAATAACTTGGCCCGACTGTCATCCGAATGAAACGAATAAAACGCATGTTGCGCAGTTAGTATGTGTAACCAAATGGTCTATAAGAATACATAGAAAGCGAGACTAGTAGTTTTCGTGTGGTATTGTGCCACGCGTTCACAAGAGATAAGTTTGCGAGGAACTACGAATGAGCCGTTGAAGTAAGAAAAAGAGAAAACCATTGGAGAAGGAAAAAAAAGGGAGAAGAGAAAACATAAATGCGTGCTGGGCTTTTGGTGGGGCAATTCTCGGAATGTCCCGGAGTCTCGGGCGAACGACAGTTTGCCGGTGGCTCCTCCGGAACTCCGTAGCCCGTTGGACTGGTTTTGCGTCTATTGGCCTCTCTCTTTTCTTTTACCTCCTTTTTTCATCGTTTTCTCTCTTTCTCTTTGGCCAGGTTGTTGGGCCTCGTGCGGATCTCAAACGATCAACGGTCGAGGTTTCCTTCTCTGTCTCATTCTCTCTCTCTCTTTCTATCTCTTTCGTTCATCTCATTTTGCTTTTTTACCACTTGTTATACGCCACGATACCTCACTATGCTATTTCTCGATGCTGTGATTCCACTAAGTATCTACTTGATCTCAATTCAAGTGGATTTTTTAAAAATAATATTTAAAAAAACAATGAGCGAGGGGAAAGAAAATTATTGAGAGATGAGAAATTTGTTGAATTGCTTTGATAAAGTAACCCCCGAAGATACTTGAAGAACAAGAATTTTTCTTTTCTTTCTTTTCCCTTTTTTTTGGCACTCAACTGAATATTTTCGAGAGAATTTCGTGGATGAATCTGAGAGAATCTGCAAATAACGGAGAGTTATTATTTTTGAAACGTTACGGGCATGTAAATTGTGTCTTCAAAAAGTTGCATTAAATACGGAAATAACAGGCAAGCATTTGATGAAAACTGAATGAAAGATTCGCGTGAATTTTTATTCAAACGCGATAAAAAGGGCGATGAGGGGCGGTTATCTCATGAATTTTTATAAACTCGAATGAGTGGAGAAATTAACAGGTAAACAACCGTGTATCTCTGGGTGAGGTGATCGCGAATGAAAAAAGAAAAAGAAGAGTATTCGGTGGAATTCAAACGCAGAGTTTAAAAATATATGGTGATTTGTGTGCGTGATTTGTTCTCTTTCTTTCTTACTGGTTTTGTTTTCACATTTCACAGATTTTACTGTGGTTACACTGCAATTATTCAGAAATTCTGAGGCTATCAATTAACTTAAATAAAAATTCCCAAGTTTTCATTTATTTTGAGCTAAAAACCGTTAATTGAATGGTTTTATTCAGTTGAAACGAAGAAGAAATTCGTTACTTAGATATTTTTTTTTTCGTGCAAAGAATTTTTTACATATTTCTAAAAAAAAAATCACAAAGAATTTATTTTTCATGACTCCATAAATTCATTTTGCCTTCAGCATTTTTTTTCTCTCTTCTATCAAGATTTTTTCATTCTTTTTACAACTTATGTCGATGACAAACATCCATCACAGAGTCAAAACTGGTACTTGAAAAATGTGAAAAGTCTTAAAGTAGATATTCATACATAAATATAAGCCAACAGTTAATGTTAACCAAGTAGAGTTTCTCCAGACTGTGTATGGACGTGTGTATACCGTAGTGTTTGTAGTATAGTTACGCAAGTAGTTTGGGAACGCATTTGCTCTGGCCCCCAGTCTTGTTTCGTTCACCTGTTGCATTTCAACGTCAAAATACGTTGGTAGAGGGGAGAGAGGGAGGGGGGAGGGGGGAGCTGAGAAGAAAGAGGGTCGGGGAGACGGGTAACGAGGAACTAGAGAAAGAGGGGCAAACTAGTAGTGTCAATGTTGACCTTGACTCTCTGCCACGAAATATCGAGGAGTTTCCACGGATTATTTCTTTCTTTTTTTTTTCCTTTGTTGGAAACTAGAGAAAATCCCTTCGTTCCAGGTAAACGATATTTTTCTAATTTTTTTCATTTTTTCCACGAAAAAGAAGGCAAATTTCAAGAGCCACGTAATCCTCGTGATTTTTTTTTCTTTCAACAGTTATTCTTTGACTTTTGACATTTACAAATACAAAGAACCCCAAGATGCACAAAGTAAAGAAATGTACTTTTTAAATTGTAATCATTCTCACTGCCGCGTCACCACTGTCCTCGCTGTAGATTCACAAGTTCTTTTATCTCCCTCTTTCTCTTGTACGTTTGTATCATATTGCGAAAGGATTTCGCCCTCCTACCACTGCGTTTGCGTGCCGCTCACAGTGATACTGATTCCTACCCCCTCTTTTTTTAATCTCTTTCTCTCTTGGGTTGATTAACTTTGGGCGTTTTTAATTGGTCAGCGTTTGGTCAAAAATTAGTTTCTTGATGCAACGAAAAAAAAAAATCAGTGGCAATAAATTACATTTAATAAAAATGATAAATCCTTTGCAAAATTATTTTTTTTAATCTCACTTTTTTAATTGAAGTTTTAATAACTCCAGAAGCTAATTTAGAATTTAAAAAAATACAAGATTTCTTTTTTAATTGCGATAAATGATTATCGTGAAAAGATTTTTTTCAAAGCACTTCAATTTTAATGATAAAATGAGTAGAAAATTTGCATAATAAGGGAAATTTCCTTTGAATAAATCAATCGCGTTATTCATCATTTCATGGTTGAATTGAAATTTTTTAATAAATTAATTTCAACTGACTGATACGTTTGTTGGTGTATCCCAGGGTCGAATACAGTCGAGTCATCAATGAAACATTGTGACGTAAGAGACACGATGCTCGCGTGATTCCGTTCAGTTTGGTCTCATTGCTGTTTTTATTACATATACATCGTTTTATTCCCCTTTATTTTCATAAAAGAGACGGGGAAAATGTTAGATAAAAATGATAATACTGGAATAAATTTATTACACGTTGTGTACAACTTCACATAATTTGCAATCTCATAATGTTTTAATTGAAAAAAAAAAAAAATTATTCATTGTTGAAGTTGATGATACATTATCAAGTGGAGATTATTTTCATTTCTGTGTTGTAGATGACAGTGTAAAATTTTCTTATCAATTTTTCGTAACTCATTGATAACTGTAGAAATTTCCATTTTAATTGACATTTTAAAAACAATTTTGATTTTATTGTCAGGGAAATTTTTGCTGGAAAATGCTTTATTACAATCGATTTTAGACTAATAATTTTCGAGTTATTGTGAAAATAGGAATGTTGAAGAAAATTCTTTCATAATTATCTTTTGAACGATTGTGCAAAAATAATGTATTATAGCGTTTTTCCACTAAAATTTGCCATTCCTCTTAATGGCATCGACGGAATTTCTAGATTCCAAGAGGAAACAAATTAACAAAGTTTTTTTCACTGCAATAAAAGAGGAAATTATCACTGAAAATTATTTAACTCTATCTCAATAGTTGAATTCTAAAAAACCATCTAAATGAATAAATGAACGAACAATAATAAAAAGTTAATTACAATTGAGAAACGAGAAAAAAAATAACGGAGGAAAAAAAAAAATTAAGCAAACAAAAGAAAAAAAGTAGCAATAAGAGACCATCGGTTATTTCTTGGAAGGTGCGGGTGGACACGAACCCCTGGAGAAGCGGGCAAATGGGAGTCTCCCTTTCGGCTCAAGCGTGAGAGAGATGAAACCAAAGACGTAATAGAGGTGAAGAAGATGAGAGAAGGATAAGAGCCTTATGTCTGAGGCCCAAAAAAATACAGTGCGATGGGATTTCCTAGAAAACTGTTGTGTACAAGATTTTTGGTTCTTTTAAAGTCCTTTTCGTGTTGAAAATTCATCGGTAGTTTCTCGCTCTATTGACACGTGTCACCGAATGCTCGAGAACTATATAAATAGCGTGACACTGCGATTTTTCCAATCAGTTTGAGCGCGAAGATAAGACGTAATAGTGATGTAAGATTGTCGAATGAAAATAGTATATTTCTTGAATTTTTCGGACTGGAATAGAGAGATTATTAGATTAGAGAAAATTTTGTCAAATGTAAGTTTCCTATCAATCAATCTTTTTTAATGTTCAGAGAATTAATTAAAATTTTATTAAATTTTCTAGTATCCGTCGTTGATTTTAAATGGCTTCTATTAACTTTCATGCATCGAAAATCATTTAAGAAATATGATATTCATTTACTTCAGTCATTTATGATGGTGCGATGGTGGAGATTGTTCTGAAATTCAAAGAATGAATATTTCAGAATATCTGAAATTAGACTAAGTATGGGAATTACTGGTAATTAATTTAAAAGCGGGGTGAAGTAAAGAATTCTCTTCAATTCTCCATTCTTGTCGATTAATTAACCACAGAGAAAAAGGCATTAAAAATTCATGCGAATTCCCTGACGGTTGATGTAGAGAGTGACGTAATAATGTGGGCGAAACGATCGAAGCATTGAAGATAAATAGGAGAATGCGAAGAGAGAGATGAACGTGAAATTTTAAGCTTCATTGGAGGGCTAATATCCGAAGATTTGACGTTCCCGAACGGCACATGACTTTTATAGATTAGACGTAAGTGTGTGCAACGTTGCATTACATACTGTGATATTCAAACCAGCACCTAGTAGCTTCCAAATTGCATTAAACATTCAAATACTTAAGGTTACTATTTCCGGGTTTGAATTCGCACTGGTTACCTCTCTGGCTTTACTCATCAGTTTGTCTGGCGTTTTCCACATTATTCCTTTTATCCTCATAAATGTTACGTTTCGATATTCTCGAAAATTTGTTGGTGAAACTCAGGATGATAATGGATAGTAGAGTGGGTTAATTGAAGGTAGAAAGGACACTTTGACAGGTTGAATGTACTGTTGTTACGTGAAATAAGGGAAGATTTTTTTTTACTTCAATTTTTCAAGATACATGAAATGAGAGTGGACTTGTTTTGTCCTCTGATTTATTCCTGGGTCCTTTCCGTCCATCGTGGAGTAATTAATTTAATTAAATTGGGCTTTCACTATTCGCTTTAATGAACCAGCCAATACGGATTGAAATGAATCACTTTGTGAAAATTGTGGAAATAAAATTGTTTCGAGGATATCATCGTCGTAGAGGCGAAAGGTCGTAAGTGCTGAAAAACTCACATTTCAAAGTAAAAGAGTGGAGGTCTGAAATAGATTTCAATATTCTCGGGATTTATTGAACAAAAATAATTCACGAAAAAAGGAAACGACAAAAGTCTGTTTTTATCAATGAATACTTTCATATAAATATGCCCATTTGTTATTGAGGCAAAGAATGCTGAATATCATAGAAAAAAGACGGAACAATTGATTGGGCGAAAAAATGCCTTTCTGTTTAACAAAAAAAAAAAGTAAGAAGAATGGCACTTACACCTTTTTATCTCTAGGGCGACGATATCATCGAAAATTTAAGGTGAATCGTACAAAAAAAATCGATTTTCCTTCTCATTTTTTCGCGAATAACTTTGATTTTTAATCAATTTATGATGAAAATTGCACCAAAATATTATTAATTCAATGAAAAACTATTTTTATCTAGTAACTTCCTCGATTTCTGTGGAAGAGTCGGTTTAAAATTGAGTGGAATTGATGAGGAATTACATCAGGTTCCACAAGCAATCGATTGCAATACATTACGTTGATTAAAACCAAAGATATTCTTCAGGAAACTGAAAATACGTTTATTCTCTTTCGCATTATGTTTTCATTCCTCGAAATGAATTTCTCAAATACTCTAATTTGTTAATGTCTAAATGAGCATAAAGAGGGAGGCGAGTGCACAGGATTTTCCAGCTATCTGAACTACTAAATATCGAGACAGTTGATTTTCTGCTGAAGAATAATGGGCCTGACCGAAATGATACATCAAAATAATAATAATGATGATAATAATTTCCCCTGTTGTATTTTTTCTAGTCAGGAGATACCTAGAGGAAATTTCATGCGGACTTTTGAGTAGAATTCCATGCCTAAAATTTCAAAAAAGAAGAAAAAGAGTGCATTTTTACGGAAGTGTTAAGATTTTTCCTACTCGGAAATTTTCTCGATGCGACTCCCGTATGGAAATAAATATATTTTGAAAAATA
>JABSMS010047373.1:0-23006 GCA_018902275.1 Aleiodes sp. PSUC_FEM 10030003
CATGTACACAAACTTTCCTTACCTTATAGTTTGTTTTTCTTTTGTTTCGTCTTTTTTTTCTCCGCCACTCTCTATTTTATTCTCTCTTCTTCATTCTGATTTTCTTCCTCCTGGCTGATTCAATGTGTTTCCACCAGTCATTGTATCTATGCACGCGAAAGATAGGAGTGGAAATAACCAAAAGAACTATCTCTCTACCTGGAACCACCGGAATAATTGAGTCTAGTCAGGATACATTTATGTTTTCTTTTTCGTGTTTTATTTTGTTTTCTCCGTGCAATACTTTCTGGTATTTTTTGCCTTTCTTTCTTTGGCTATACGTGTTATTCAGTTAGGTGAGATTGAATTATTCACTCCGTTCCCTTTCTCGGAAAGAATAAGAATATGGTTTTTTGTTACCGCGTTTCTTTTCGGACAATTTATTATACGAAAATCGTTTAAAAAAAAAAAATCGTAAAAATGAGTAATTTAATACTGAGGTGATAGTGGTCTGGTGTTTTCTATTGTTAGTACGGTGGTACACAGTTTTTAGTGCTCGTCACAAAATAGTCAGTGTTCTCCTCAAAATTGAGTGTTGCTCCTTGCCAATTGTGTGGGGGTTTATAACACTACATTGTTCGCTGGTTGCACTCACTCGAGCAAACTTTCTTTCACTATTTTATTCCCCGCTTTATTTTCTTCGTGCTTAAGGGGATTAAATCGTGGAGGAAGAGGAGCGGGAAGGGGAAGTGCAGGGATGTTTATTCACCAGGTCAGTTGTAAGAATTTTTTAATCGCTTGGAAGATAAAACCCTGGTTTATTCTCTCACATCAACGAGCACGCAACTATTCTTCAACAATTCATCGATTTATTGATTGCAAACTCTGATGTTTACCGAGGTCGTAACTTCAGTGGAGATGAAGAAATTATTTGCTATTCAGATGAATTTTTTTAAAATTCTGTTCAGAGCTCGGCAGAGATGGTATCGTCGCCGTAGAATCAAAAGGGCGTAAGTGCCATTTTTTCTTGATGAATAATAAAAGGACGTAAGTTAGTATTTTTATGGAAAAATGGGCGGATTCAATTTTTATAGAATTAAAAAAATAGCACTTACGCCCTTTTGACTTTAGGGCGACGATATGATATTAAAATTTGCATCTGTTTCTTTTGAATTCTCGATCAATGAAAATTTGGATTATAAACGTGACTAGTGATTAAATAACGTTTCACACGAATGATTGAAATGTTGACAAAGAAGAAATTAATTGGAAAGCCAAGAACCAAGAACAGAAAGGTTGAAAGGCTTGCTTACTAAATCGGCATAAAATAATTTTTTTTTGTACTGCATTAAAGGTTAAAAAAACGAGTAGTGGAAGATAGAATGAGAGAAAGAGAAAGACAAAAATAAAAGCACGAGACTTTTGAAAGTCACTGGTGAAGAAAATTGTCGGTGAAAATCCTGCAGAATGTCAGTGATGAAAAGTATCGAAGGGCGCCGACGCGTTTGCGTGGGGGAGAATGCACATATCACACGAGAGTTTAGATAGTCCTAGGGGTGGGGACTCTCACGCGCTTCGCTTCTACCCTCAGTGCGCGTTCATTTCTCATGTTGTGCGGACAGAGGTATCACCGCAGTTCGTTTTTATCTGACACTTCTTCCGAATTCTTTCAGAATAAACACGTAGAGAATAGAAATAAAAAATTGTGAATGATTGGAACAGAAAAAGTAACTAAGGCTCTCTAGTTAAACGGTTGCATTTATTGTCGTTTACCCCATCAAATTATTTAACCATGTCAAGTTAATTTTATGGATTTTGTGAATCGTGTATTCAAGTGAAATAGGAGCACACACGTGGATTGAATTTACTGATAAATCTATACTGTGGTAAATCTGCATATCGTAAAAGTCCGTAGTGGTTATCGAGCGATTCAGACTCCTGCACAAAGAGAGAGGGGGCGAGGGAGGGAAAAAAACTCTCAAGCGATTATCGTATGTTACGTTTTTCATGCTACGTACATTTTCTAGGCCAATTTGAAAACACAAATATGTCAAATCAAAAATGATTAGATTCATGAGTTTTTAAAGTGATTCGCTTTGAAATAATTGAAGCGAAAATTCTTGTTGTTTTGTTTCTTTCCGGATTTTTTTCTTACCCCAGGGCACGTGCGTGAGTTGGAGTGATTTTTTTTCTCATTGAATCAAATGCGTCACCGCGATCGTCGAGAGACTGATAACATTGCTGGTGCGAGACTAAAACCCGGGTGGTGTTGAAAGTTTTGAGGAAATTCGTCGTTTTTCGTTTTTGCGTTTTTTTTTTTAAACTTTTGTTCGGCGTTCTTAAATATGCGTACATCATTAATTCTAATCAGTGGCATTATCGTACTGTCACTGGCAGTAGCAAGAGCACTCTCTTGTGTATGTTCACCATTAGAGTGTGATGTTTTAACTGAGGAAGATTGTCCTGGTGGACTTACGTGGGATCCGTGCAGGTAATTGACATGTGCAATGAAATATTAATTGGATAATTATGATTGTTTTTTTACCATCAGTTTTTGAGGTTAGTTGATGGTTTTTTGTAGTGAATCCTATTCATCCTTCTTTTCAGTATTTGAATTTCAAAGTGTTCATAATTACTGAAAGTTTGGCTTCAAGCATTTTTCAGTTTTGTTTCCCTTGTAGGTGATATTTTGTAATCAAATCTAAAAACAAAAAAGACAATGGAAATAAATTGAAAACAAAGTTTCTTGGACTCTCAGTTTTTTAATAAAGTTTTGGAGGTTTTAATAAGAAGTATGAAAAAAAAATTCAAGTCATTCTTCTCGTTTCAAAGAATTGTTTCTGGGAAGAGGACGAAAAAAAATTAATGCGACTTTACCAAGAAAAACTTTGATATTTTTCTTCTCTCCACAAGAAAATTTACTCAAGCAAAATGTTTTTTTGATAAACATCACGTTTTTTTTATGATTCCATGATAGTTCATTTTTATTATCTTCACGATTTTTTTATTTATTTTTCGACTGAACTTAGTAAAAAAAATGGTCAGTAAAAAAAGTACGGAAGATAAAGAGAAGAGAAGATATAATAAAATGTACCGAAATTTATTTTATTCGTCTGAATATCTTTTTTAGAGCGCGTCAAGTGGTACGTATACACTTGTCTGAAAATTCTGGTGATACTATTTTTCAAGGGGAGCGTATAACCTGCCCTCACCTCCTTTAAACTTCTCTATCTGTTTCTGTGCACTACGATTTTTTTCTGAACAACTTTCGTGCAAAACCTCTTGGAAAATCTCTTCACCCCGAGAAGATAAAAGGAAAAATAAAATAAGGAGAATGAAAAGAAAACAATCGAGGAAAAAAAACATTCTTAGGAAGAGAGAATGAAGACAGAAAAATGAAAATTTACTAAAATGTTTAGTGTTGACTGTTTCCCCCTTTATTCCACATATTTATCGTTTCTTTTCCCCTAGTGACATGATTATTATATAACCTCTTTCCACGAGGTAATCTCCAGTGACTTTAGCACACGCGTTGGAAAATGTCATTAGCAATAAAATTTCATTCACTTTTATTTCATTCTATTTGCCTTTATTTATTCATTTGGGTAGATATGCGTGCGGCAAGCCTACTTACGCACCAGAGCTTCATTTTTTACCGGAAAAAACTGAACTTTACCCTCTTTAATCTGCGAGTCAGTAGTGGTGTTGAAACATGGTAATTTGGAAAATTTTCGTGGAAATCTCGTAAATAAGTAAGTTCAGGGTATGATATAACGTTAAGAGATGTTTTTTGTGGCACATTTCATAACCTACAAAAGGACTTGATGAATACGCCATTAATCCAATAGTTTCTAAGATATTCACGAAATAATCCGAACGTGATCTTTATCCTCATTTTTTCGAATTCATTATAGAGTTTACCGAAATATCTATTCAATGATAAAAATTTTGGATTTTTAAAAATTTTAGAATTACAATGAATTTTCGTTGGAGATATTTAAGAAACAATTTATCAGGAGAGTTTTATTAATTACATTATCTCTGATGAAAGGATTTTCTTCAATGTAACGAATAATTGATACGCTCAACTAATAGCGCAAATGTGATGACTTAATAATTTGTATTCGGCCTAATACAAACATACTAGTATGACATAATGACTCCCAATTAAATCCTATTGGTCATAGCAACGATCGAAAAATCTGAAAAAACGGTTCTAAAAAAATTCTCCGGAACAATTTTTTTGTAAAAAAATTCTGCGAACAAATTTCTCTGAAAAAACTTTCTTCTGGATATTATGGTAATTTCGTTGATTTTGTTCATTTTTATTTATTTTTGGTTGATTCTTGAAACAGAAAAAAAATTGGAGAAATATTTTCCGAGACATTTCCATCGAGAAATTTTTCTCAGAGAAAAAATTGACTGTTTCCGATAAATCCAATTTCCACTATTTAGTAAGATTTTCCTTTTATTCATCTCAACATTCCAAAAATGCAAAAATTATTCATTCATTTTCAAAATTTTCACGAACTTTTTAGATGCTGCAAAGTTTGTGCCCGAGTAGAGGGTGAGCCCTGCGGCGGACTGTTTGGATTTTCTGGTAGTTGTGCGGTTGGCCTCCAGTGTGTCATTAAGAATCTACGTCCGCCGGATGAATTGGATGAGGGAACATGCTCAAGTAAGATTAAATGAAAGTTTCTTTATTTTCTTATTCTTGTTGTTTCTTATATTATTACAATCCTTCTCATAATCTTTGTTCTTTGGGCGAATGAAGGGAAAGGAGGAGAAAAAATCATGAGCAGAGGAGTATAATCCTTTGTTCTAATTATATGATTCAACAGGAGTATGGTTTTGTTTTTTAACAAGATAAAGTACAAGCTTGAAATTTACGTGTTCAAAGGAATTTCCATGCTAATTATTGAAATGAATAATGGGGATTGAATTTCAAGGGGAGTTTTCATAATTATGAGGCATTCTATCGTTTTAAAAGGAGTTTGCATTGTCGGAAAAATATTTTTTTTTATTACAACGTTTTCGCAATGTTTCTGGTACACTGTTAAAAAAATTTGTCTGAACTTTCCGTGTTTAATCCCGTAAATTTCAAACAAGAAACATTCCGACTCGAATTTCAGGGATTTTCGTTACTGAAAATTTAAGTTTTTCATTGACTTTCAAATATTACATCAGAAAATGAATAAAAGTTGGAAATTTCAGCTCAATTGTTCCGTGGAAGTTCAGTTAAATTATCGAAAATTCAGGAAAAATGATAAAATTTGGTTAAGTGTGTTCTCAATATTCATGTTCAATTGAAAATTCGAGTACACTGTTAGAAAAAATCTGGAATTTCATGGACAATATGATGATAATTCCCTTGAATTTTTCCTACAACTTGAAATTTCATAACCACCTTTCTATCGAAGCAAATTAAATGTCACGCTCATGGAAAATACCATCAGATTATCCATGAAATTTCAATTCTTTTCTAACAGTGTACCATTCACGAGAGAATTGTTCCTCTTTGTGTCTAATATATCTTGCAGAACTTTGAAAATTTATTGATTCTGAGGAATGTTTCATTCTTGTACAGCATATTCCTGTGAGGAATGTGTAGGTAGACATGATTTATAAACTGTGACAGTTCTATGTTTATGAGAAAATTTTATGAAAATTTCCAATTTTAAACAACTTAATATGATAATTTAATAAAACAGAAATAATTGGTTGAAAGAAAATCATTACAAAAATTTCCTTCCCTCAATTATTTTCGGAAATCTTCAATTGGAATTCGACTTATTCAGTTACCGCTTCAAAATCGAATTCTAATTATTCCTTATTTTCGGACTAAATAACGTGATCTTCCGTTAAAACCTTTTCTTCATTACGAGTACTTAATTTAACTAAAAGTTCATTTTACCATTATTCCGAAAATTTTTATTTGATTTCACTGCAATTTAGAAAATTAATTTCGCTGTGTAATAATATTAATTAAAATTTAATACTCGAAGTTCTAATTACAGTAGTATAAACAGAATTTCCGAATAAATGTTAAAAAATTGAAAAAAATCTCCGTAAAGGTTTATCACATTTCTATTCCGTGATAAAAATGAGAGAAATGTTTTATAGTATTTACTTGAGCAAAAAACAATGAGAAAAAAAATCATTCTTCAAAAGAAGTTTATTACATGTCTCCATCATATTACATTCTCTCTTGTCGTATTTACGTCTTTCTCCACTTTCCTCCTTTGAAATATATTCTCTCTATCTTCTTTTTTTTGCCTTCTAATAGACAACGTAATGAAGAAAACGACAATATGAATAAACATATAAATAAATTATTTTCATCAAAAAGATTCATTTCCGCGACATGAATTTTTTTTTAATTTCCCATGTAATTACAAATTTCTCACTAATACAAACTGTCACATCCAATGCTATAATTCTAAGCATTAATTTTTTAAGCGCATATAAAATCCCTCAGAAGGATATTGTCACTGTTTTTTTCCGACACATACAAATCCCTGTTTCATTATGCAGATTTTACGTTAACAACATTGTGAATGAAAATTTCGCTTTTTCACATCTCGAATGGAAATCAAAAAGTTATTCAAACTTCCATTACCTTAATTACGACATTCCCGTGGCTGCGTAAATTCCTATTACTTGAAAATCGAAAAGAGTTTTTTCATCATATTCATCAAAATTTTGTTACGTTTATAATTAATGTATTCATCAAAATATTTCAAGATACAGAAGATTTTTCGTAGGCTATTAAATTTCCTACAAAAAAGATTTTGTCATATATTTTCGTAAACTCCAATAATTACTTCGGGTTTAGTAATTATTCAGATTTTCATAAAAAAAATTTCAACGTTTTTTCACCGAAAAATTTGCATTTCTATGATAAAAAAACATATCGATCCACAATATTTGATTACAAATAATTTCATCTTTACGTTATTCATCATGTCAATATTTAAATTCAACATATTCATTTTATGCAAATTGAAAGTAGCTTCATTGAGATTAATATATTCACTAAAATAGTTTAACGTTAAAATTTTAGTGAATAGTGGTGAATAATTAATTGAATTTATTTCGTAGAAGTGTTGAAATGCATTTAAATACTAAACGCGAATATTAGTCTCGTTTATGATTCATAGACACTGTTCAAAAACACGTTTAAATTGATACGATACGTGTATACTTGTATCTAATATCAGCGTTTCTCGTTCAGCTACTCAGTATTCATAGAATATTATGGCTCTACTGCAGATGACTAGAGAGAGAGAGAGAGAAAGACAGTGTATGTTGAGTGAGCGTAAGAGGTAAAAGGGGCAATGGAAATTTTTGTGAAGGTGAAGAAATTAGTTTAGCCACTGGATATTTACATATATACATTGTACAATGTGTTGTGAATTTGTGAAATGTTGACACGGAAAAGCACTCACTCCTTCACACTACATTGGGAAAAATTTCAACTACAACTTTGTATCTGTACATTTGTCATTTTCGTTGCACATCGGAATTCTTTCTCCCGCTCCGACTTTTGAGTTTTTTATTGCAGTTTCCATTCGTGGAAACAGTTTCATGTTGATTGAAATATATACTTTGGTGTTTTTTTTTCTATTTTTTTTGGGAAAGAAAAGAAGAATTTGAATTTCGAACAACTTTGCTGCTATCCAACTTTCTTGTTTTCTTCTGGGGATTTTTTTTTCACTCTTCCTCTGCAGGAATATCGATCAAAGGTAACAGAATGATAGTTATAGGGGAATTATCGCTAATTCATAACAATTTTGTAAAAGGGTAAATTGTGTAGCGTAATAAAACCTAGGTTTTCTCCATGATGAAGCGATAAATTCCGTTGCTGTGGCCAATTTACGCTTCGCGAGGTGGAAATTCAGCTTGTCGATCAGTATTATGTTGCTGCTTTCTTTTCAGTAGCGGGTATTAGAGTTTTATAATGGTAGAATTTTTCTTCGTCAGTGAATCGTGAATTTGGAAAGGCTGAAAGGTTTATGGAATGTCGAATTCGATATTTTCCAATGAATGGAGGGCGCGCGTTTGTGTCAGTTTGTACGGTGATAACAGTTTAGAGTGATGCTATAATGGATGCGAATGTAACGCAAGATAAAGCAGTTGTCGAATTGTATTTTGTTCATTTGTTTGATATCATTCTTATAATTGAACCAAGAACAGCTATCATTTGTGTAGGTTACGAGCTGCATGCAACTCACGTTCGCGTTCATTGTAGCACTACCATTAGTCGGCCCGACCTCTGATTTTTCATCATGTTTTCCCATGTTTTTTCGGGATAAAGAAAACGAAGGAAAGGTCATTGATGATTTAATTCTGTAAATCGAAAATGATCGAAGATACAAGATGATAATCGAAACGGAAAATTTTCCCCTTTTTGGAGTGAATAAATGACCTTCGTATTTTTTTTTATAAATCTAGCTCCATTTGAAGAAACTTTCCAGTTTCAATGCTCGGATCCTCGAAATTTCAACTGTAGCTTTCTTCGCTAACAATCGGTATACGTGAGAAATACGGAGAACGAAATTTGCTCAGTTCCTATAGAAGCCAATTATTTGTCTCCACTACTTTGATGTATTTTGGACAATTTTCATGTAAATTCAATTTGGAAAATCAAATCTTAAGTAACTTGAAGTCGTGCGGAGTGCAATGAAGAAAATCCGAACGATTCGGTTTTCGGATTAAAAAATATTGAGAAACACAAAATTTTTAAAATCATTTTTTAAATTTCGAAATTCAATGATCATGCATCTTTAACACGTTGCGGTCACTTGGGGTCGAGTGGCCCGCAGGCAAACTTTGTGGCTATTTTATGTTGATAAAAAATTTTTTCTCTAAAACAAGTTGAATTCCATGAGTTTTCTTTTCTTATCGTCTTTTCATTACTTTAAATTCTTAAAAAGAAGACCATTGGACAACCATTGGATTATTTAGAGAACATATTAGATCGAAGTTTGGCGCAAAATTCAGGTCGATACATCAAATAGAACGCAAATAGGAACTTCAGTTTTTTTTGCGTGGGGTCTGCTGGACCCCTGTGACCAATATATTATTATTGAGAGGTGTGACCGCAACGAGTTAAACATGTATAATATTCTTTTTTCACATTGAGTAATCATTTATTTCGGGGAAACACTTTGTGCAATCAATTTTAATTACGTTGAATGCAAAGTCAATGAAGTACATATTTGACGGTGATGCTTGCATTTTGGTTAATTCTCCTCGTCTCTGGTTATTATATAGAGTGGATCCCCGTATCCGTCTACTAACCTGACGTAGCTTGCCTCGGGTTGGTCTGACCAAACGAGCTCCTGCCGATGTAAACCACTAAACCTCTAGACTACTTGGATTAACGGATGTGATGTATTTGAGAAATCATGTTTCATTCCTTTTGATGGAATTATGATAATTGAATATTTCCAATTGAAGGATTTATCTCGGGAATTATTTTATATTTCTCATGCTACGGAGGTTTCATATCCAACTATTGGAATTTTATTTGAAACTATTTTTTATTCATTATCGAGTTGATTAATTCAGAGGTAAAGTAAAAGGAGATAAATCGATTTCACTTTGGAATGAGTTCGTGGAAATTTTCATAGGCAAGTTCTTTAAAGAGCAGACAAAATGATGAAAATATCACTAATTTCGGAACAATCAGAAAAATTTAATTATGAAACATTCATCCGATTTTATTTTTTTATCCATCGAAAATCCGTTCATCGAATGTATGTTATTCAGCACTGAGAGATTAAAGAAAAAAAAGTATCCAGAGTTGACCTATTTCTACGGCCTCTCAATGAGAATGAATTAATATGAAATATTGCGAAAACTTTTTGAATATCAGTCGATCGCACTTTCACAATTTTCTATTCCAGTTCAACGGATAAGCTTCCCGTGCAAATTTAAAATAGATGCTAATGTATATCAATAATGCTTTTCCGAATACTTTCTTTTTCAATCAGAAATGGAGGACTGTCAACAATTTTACGAGTAATTGTGAAATTTTCAGTTTGCAGTGGAATTGACAAATGCTTTTAGATTGATTATTTTCGTTCTGTGCGATGTAAAAATTTTACTTTCTCTTTGAAGCGAAAAATAATCCTGAATTGATAGTAGGAAATTTAAAAACAATTCCCATTTTATTTTCCAAGTATTACGGGAAAGAGACGAAGTAACAATTCATTACCAGTTCTAACTTTAGCATTTATCAGATTTAAATCCCCCACTAAAATTTATAAATAAAGAATTCGACGAAATATTAGATTGTGACTGGAAAAGCGATAGTCCGTAACATTGGATGAATTTTTCATTTCTATGTATTTTAGTAAAATAATCAAAGGAAAAATCTCTCATTGTATCATGAAACGAGAATCGAGAGGGAAAAGAGTAATCCATTATCGACTTTTCCATGATTTTATTCTATTTTTGCAAAAGAATGAATCCCAGTTTCCCCAGAATTGAGGAGCTGTAATGATTTTGCTCAACCTGCACAATTATAATTACGCAGAAATTTTCATCTAATGATCAATAGTAACCGAGCTTTTTTTCGTTGATTGAGCATTCTATCCAGTGACATGTCGAACAAATATATTTCTCTTCTTTCCTCCCCCCTCATAAGCATGTGAAATGATAAGAGGAGGGAACGCGGAAAGGTTGTTTGAATAAGTAGGATTGATCGTTGGAGAGGGCAAGAGGGAGTAATCTAAACATTAGCATGAACATCGAATTCCATCGGGAATAATGCGCGCCTCCTCACGACAAACATTTGAGAGTTTAGAGAGGGGCTGTAAGGAGTTTGACGGAAAAAGGCAAGGAGAAAAAGTAATGACTTGATCGAATAGAAGGGACGTTGGGACTATCCATAATAGGGTTTACCTCCGTGGATTTAAAGACTTCCGTATTCTCCAGAGGCATTTTATCGCTGCTGCGTCATGCTATTTCGATAATGATCACTTATCGGCCAATGGTTACATGAAAAAGAATTTTAAAAAAACAAAGAGAAAAAATTGGGATCAATATAATTCATTGATGGTTTTTCTTACTGGGTCATTTTTGAAATCTATCAATTTTATTATCACAAATTTGCACGTCAAATAAATCAAATATGATTGGATCTTAGTAATATCGCATTTGATTAGCGATGGCTGAAGTTTGAACTTGATACAATTAGAATCAGACGCCAATGGTATGATAATATTGGCAGAAATTTCTGCTTCAATTTGTTAGAGAGTACTGATTCGATTAATGATCAAAACTTCATTGAGAAAATTGAATGGACGGATCATAATTATAACTGTGTAAATTGTGAGAATTCTCATTTTGTTCATTATCTTGCCCGAAGTTAATATGTTATGGACTTTATAAATGATCCAGTTGACTGCATGAAAATAAGAGTGAATAGTGAATAAATAAGAGGCTTGAAAAATTGAAGTGAAATGCAAAATGGTGAGGTTTCTTGACACAATATGAGTACAAAGAAGAAGAAAAACATAACATTTTTCACTTTGAAATAGTAGAGCTTATATATATTTATAAAGCAGCCATGGCCACCCAGTTATGTCATGAATACTGTGACTTATACACTCGTAGAAAAAAAGGATTACTGAAGTTGATAAAGTATTTTCACTCATTTCTCAATGAAAAAGTAAAATACTGCATCACTTTGATAATTTATTTGAAAACTCGGTAATAAATCCAATTTATCAAATTCAGTTAATTTATTTTCCTTTTTTTTACTCTTCAAGAAAGTGAAAAAAAATTACTTTGAAAGCTTCTTGAAATAACAATTGATCATGTTTTTTAAGTAGTTAAAAAATGAGTGGATTTTTCCGGATAAACGAGAGTTTTAACAAAGAAGAAAATGGAAATTGAGACAATTTAAGAAAAACGTTTTAACGTTTAAAACCTTAGAAGAAGGGGAGGAATGGCTTATGGAATGGAAAAAAAATGAAAAAAATCCACGGTTAAGTATAAAAAAAGAGAAAGAGGGAGAGAGTTAAGGGAAAGTAAGGAAGGTGAATGTGAGCCCCAGTTTTCCACAGTTTCTGCCAACAAATCTTCATGAAATGGCCTTGAAGAAGAGAGGCAACACACCTTTTACCGGTTATACACAGTAAATTCCTATAGCTGTGGGTATTCAGCCAGTAGTGTATTCTCGTCATGTACAAATTTTGACAGAATGAAGCAATAGTTCAGTTTTTCCAAAAATAAATTATGTACCCAAATTTTATTGCAATAGGAATCAGGTATTTTTCGTTCTCACATTTGTAAATTCTATTCAGAAGTCGATAAATGGTGGAACACAGATGTGCATAAAAATTTTGAAAAGGATTTACAGAAAAAAAATATGTTCTTCAATGTTTTTTGTCGTTAATGTCGCGAAAACAATAGAACGCATTGAACATGGAAAATCTGTTTTGCTTTTCATGAATGCTTGGCAATGCTCTCTATTTTGTTTGTTCATTCTTGTTCAATATCCGGGAATTGAAATTGCTTGTTACATTTCACCGAGAGCGTTATCCATCAATCCAAAAATTCCAATGTAGACATTTTTTCTCACTAAAAGCAATGAATGATAGAAATAAACTAATATTACAGAGTTCACATTCAAATTTGCATGGCTGATTGCTTTGTTTGCAATTTTTTATCTCGCCTGGGATTTAAGTCTTTTTTTTATAATAGTAGAATAACAAGGGTCTTTTTTAATGGGGGATTTGGAAGAATAAAAACAAGTACAAACGGTGAACGAGACTGATTGATTCCATTTCGACGGCTGTTTTTATTTAATATATCCCGAATTTATGGGAGATGAACGATCTTTGTTGAGTATAAATGATGTTACAGAAAAAATTTTCACAAAAATTTCATATCTCCTTTGGATTTCCAGGTGTTTCCGAAAACTGATTGTCAGTGAAATCGACTCATTATTTCTTGTCAACGCTATTGATATTTTCATTTTCTTTCCGAAAAATACGATGGTAGTTTTCGTTGCGGTAATTTCATTATTCAGTTCGATTAGGTAATCATGCATTTCCATTTTTATTGGTTGATTACTGGTTGGTGAACGTAGCCGAAAGTTCGTTTGCATAACTGTTAGCCGAATTGAATTTCGTATGGCAACCGTAGGTTGCGCTACCAAATGCACTTTAAAAATATAAACATATATTTTTTCGCTTGTACCTAGCGAAGCTTTATTGCCCTCTAACATCTCTGTTTAAATTAAAAATTTTATTCTCTGGGCTTTTGTTTTATATAATGAGAAAGAAAAAACAAAAAAGCAAGGTAAATAAATGAAAAGTTTGAATGTAAAAATGGTTGAAAGTTTTTGCGTGCAGAAAAAGAAATGGAGAAAAAGTTCTATGATGAGGCTCATTGTTTCTGTAGGTTAAATTTGAATGTACATAAGGTAAATGTACTCCACGTCTCGTTCGTGCCCCTATTCTCGCTTTCATGTTCCCGATCAAGATATTTCTTAATGATGGAGAACTTAGGAATTTTCGTTGCTCCAAAGTGTGGAAAAATAAAGAACAAACATCCCATCAATTAAAAATTTATGAAATATTCCTGTTCATCGAAATATTGTGATTAGGAGAAAAACGAGCTTCCGGGATTGAGTAAGAATAGGTACATTTACTTTAGTAGTTATCATCAGAGTTTAATTTTCGAACAAATTTTTTTCTGTGTAGAATAATTATTTGAAAAAATGTGGCTTAAAAATTTCACTTTAATGATAAATATGATGTCCGCTCAATACTCAATTTCGAATTGTTTTTTTCTCTTCAGAATAAACCTTTTCATTTCGAGTAACTAGGAAAATAATTTTTCATTCACTACTGAACGTAAATAAATTATGATGAATTATTTAAAAAATTATTTAGCGAATTATTGAACGGAAATGAACCTGGGACTCAGCTAAATATGTTACCTGTACGTTAAGTTTCAAAAAGTGTCCAAAAGTCCATTCATCGAAAAGGTATATTGATGAATTTTCAATAATTCGCGATCTGAAATATTCCGCATAATATTATTAACAGAAAAACAGAACACATTTCGTATCAAAGAAACGTACTAATCGAAGAGTTTTCAATAGTAAGCATTCAATTCAGTGGTTTATTTATTTTGTACGTTGACGTACCATTAACTTGTCGGGAAAAGAAAAATAATTGAAAATAAATATTGAACTCGATGGATTTTTTTTCTCGTTATGCGGTCCCGTAAGGGATTTGGTATAGCCTCAATTTCGCACCGTATTTACACTGATGCACTATACGGGCAAGAGAGAATATCAACTCTGCTATATATATATATTTTTCGTATTTCCATTTTTTCTACTCTAAAAAGGGAAACAGCAAAAAATGTTATCTTTCTCCATTTTATTTCTTTTTAGTTTAATGCAAAAAAGAACAATAATAACTGACGAGATGCACGATATGATAGTATTCTTAGGCGATTTCCATTTTTTACTGTGAAGAAATGGAGAGAATTTTAAAATTTTAGGTCGAACAAAAAGGGGAAAGCTTTAATATCATTATTGATGCCGTAAATTAGAGGCCCCGTCCGCAATGTTAACGAGAAAAATTCAATAGCGGAAAATTAAATTGATGTTTCGTTAAAAAAGAAAATGAAAAAAAATGAAGGAAGAAGAGGAAAATGGGATAGAAAGAGAAAAGAGACGTTTTCAAACCCGCTCGGAACAATGTCGAACTCTAAACGAGCGTAACGTTAACGAGGGCTATAAGAAAATGTGCGAGAAAGAGAGAGGGAGAGGGTTGCAATCACTGGGCTCGATTGCCAACTACTGGCAACCTATAGTATCTAGAATAACTATCGATTTACGATAATAACTGGAATCATGGTCAAATATTCTTGAAGAGTTCGTGGTTTTTTTCTTCTTGAAAAATAAAATTCTATGGCCCATCAAGTTGAGCAAATGTTTGATGAGAAATTTTCAATTTTTCATCTTCAGAATAAAAACATCGGAATTAAGCTATGCTATGGAATTATTTTCCAATTTGAATTTTGAAATTCTTAGCAGTATGGAATTTTTTTTATTTCATTCGTGTAATCATAAATTTCCGTTGGAAAACCAGAGGGATTTCCGCTCGAAGCACTGTAATACAATTAATTTTGCTCACTTAATTTTTAAGTTAATTTGCAGAATAAAGATGTCAAATTAAATTTCTCCCTAATTATCATAAAGTTATTAAACAAAAATGGATTCTTTTCCAGTATTTTTCAGCGGGAATTTTTCGAGTTCTTTAATGGAATTAATGCAGTCTTATGAAAGTATCAATTCATTAGTTGTTAAAATAATTCTTCGTTTCAATTATTCGATATAATATTATCGATTCCTCAATATGAAATTGATGAGATTTATTTTCCAGTGAAATTGGACGATTCATTCATCTCTTTAAAATCCTAGTTCCATGATAATTTAAAATTAATTTTATCAGAATAAACAGATGGAAACATGAATTAATAAACATGCTTCATCCAAAGCTAATCAGTTTCTTCATCCGTAAATATTCATATTTTGTTAATTCCTGAATTCACTTTGCAGAAATATTTGTATTCGACGTGATCGATTAATCGAATGAAAATAACGGAGGAAGCACAATCTCAAAGGCTTAGAAGAATGTAAATCCGAATCGTTAGTTTTACCAAAAAAATAACTTAATACCGATAAAAATTCAGATATACTCATTGTAACACGGTACTTATGCCAAATCGTGTGAGAATGAAAAAATACCATTTCCATTTCCCCATTTCATTTTAATCCCCGATGAATCCCTGAGCCAGATTTCCCGCCGTATCCACTCAGCACCGAAATCCGTTTCCGCATTAAGTTTCATGCAGCCGACCCTATTCTCTTCTACGTCATTTTTCTGGCTCACTCCCTTTCTCTCTCCCTCTCGTGTTCTTCTCTTAATGCGAGTACCTAGTTTGAAATCCGATCATTTTATACGCTCGTTGAATCCTGTATGCTCACGTCAACATTTCATTCTCTCAATAATACGCCTCAGAGTGATTATTAACTGCGTATGATGATCCAATTTCAAGTATCAAATGCCCTGGTCGCTTGATTAAATATTAAAATTCACGTTGAAAAGAATCATCTTTATTAATTTACTGTCTTTTTTTGTTGCAGAGATACCAGGCAGATGGCGACGACATTGTCCACATGGACCGAAAATGTCGGGAGTTGGATGCAATTTAATTGGCGATGGTACATCAAGTGACAGTGGAAAAAGTGAAAACACTGGTAGATGCGTTTGTGGGCCATCCGTACCATGGTGTCCTGGTGAACCACATCCTTATACATTCAAAACACGTCATGAATGTAAAATTAATCTTGCTGCCAAGATTGCATATGGTGAGTATTATTTTTTCACACGTTCCATTTTCTTTCATTCATAAATAAGTTAATGGTGAAATCATTAGTTTCGTTGTGAGATATTAGTTTTGATTATATACGATGCGTATTTTTTTTCCACATGTTCCTTTTTTTTCATTCGTAAGGAAGTCAAAGGTGAAATCTTTAGTTCTATTGTGGGAAATTACTTTTGAATTTTGAAGAAGGGGCAAATTCAATGAATCTTTACAATCAAATACACTGATCTAAGGAGATCATCTTTTGGTAATGTTCAATTATCTGTAAGAATAGAGGAGAACCCCTGGCGATTGACGTTGAAAATTTTAGAGAATTTTACCATTGTGGAAGCAATTATTTCGACCAATTACAAAATGCAGTGACAGTCAGAACCGAAGCTATTTGCGAAATTAATTTTTTTTTGAAAATGAAGTACGTGAATTTTGAGCCAAGAACTTGAATTCGTGAAAAAAAAATTGAAGTTCCTTCAAGGCATCTCATGATCCATTTCAATATTTTATTCTGACGACTATATTAATTGGTAACATCCTCTGTGACTTAGATGATAATTATATTTAATAAGATGTAAAATATAGAGTTCGACTGCACGACTAAATAATTAGGATAATTGAAGAAGGAAATTAAAGAGCAGAAAGCTCTCCGTACCTCACTAATGAAAAGAAAATATACAGAGTGACATAAACTTCACTGAACATACTCATCTCAACGAGATGAGAATGCCACAAAGAATGTATACGTCCAATTTCTTGTGTGAAGAGAACAAAATCAGAAAAATGGAGGAAAAAGAATGGAGTAGAAAGGAAAACATGAAGAGGACATGACATGTTACTAATGAAACAAGAACAGAGACTTGTGGCACAATTCTTTTTTTCTCTTCTCTCCTCCGTTATTTCATCTTCATTTCAAGGATTCTCCTTTACTCTATGAATAATTGGAGAAACTTGAATTTTTCCTTGACGAATGATAATTTAAAGATCTTGAAAAAACATCGATCATCTCTATTGATCTTCGTCAGAATTATAAAGAAAACTATTTACTGAGGAAAAACATTGCATAAGCGAATTTTGTCGATCAACCTTCTCAACTTCATTTAAAAGTCATACAGAGTAAAAGTATCAATATAAAAGAATACTGTTTCCTGAAAATGGATGAATTCAATCAATATATATCACAGCACACATATTGCAGTGAAAAAAAACAAACACACCGCGGTGATTTCTATCTAATGGTTTCGAGCTTTGTTTTTTTGTTGCAATAAAAAGAAATTCTCTAATGTGTTATCGATTGGTCCAGCAACAGCAGCTGTTTTGTGATTGAGTGAAAGATCTGAAGAACGTACAACGACCAATCAGTAGTGTAGTGGTTGAAAGAAGATAAGTCAATATAACTTTGTGATTAGTTTTTCTGAAATATCTGAAAATCTATAGGGAATGGAGTAATTTGTGTGCTTACCTTTTTGTAGTCTAATTGTTTTCTCAAATCATTACCGAAATATCTCTATCTCCAATAAATTCTTAGATAATTTGGAAAAAATAATGCAGTCGAATTATTTAATTCTTGCTTTAAGGCACGGATGGAGTATCTCGAATGTTTCCAGATCATTTTCATACGACTAGAGCGTTCTATTTGCGGTAATTCAGAAGCTTTCATCTGGATTGATGAAAGTCGCTACAGCATTAGAATGATAAGTTTCTGTTGAGTGAAAAATTTATCTCTCCATGACTAAATAAAATAGGATTGAGAATGAATAGATAGTATTCACAAAATCCTTCTTGAATTAATTCCAATAATTTTTTAGAAATGGTACTCCTTAGACACAAAATTATCTGGAAAATTGTCGAGATATTTTTACTAGACACTCCATCCAGGGCTTAAGTGACGTATTTCGGTATGTATTCAAATTATATTTTCCGATCGAGACATAAATCGATAGACGACGAAAAAAGTTTCGCGTATTTTTTGAAAAAGAGAGGAGAAAGAATAAGAAGAGAAACAAGCATTCTGACGAATATTGAAATATGTTTTATTTCATTTCTCTTTGTTCGAGAACTAGAAACAAGAAAATGTAATAAATTTGAAGGAAATCTATCCAAGTTTCGTGAACAACAGCTGCAGTGCGATGGTACGTGACGGTAACTTGATATCAAGCGTTCAAGTTCCAAGATTTATCCTAGTATATTAACCACAGCGTTTGTCTAGTCACGACGTGGATCGATCGATATTAGCCCAAAGCTACATAACCCACTGTAACTATCCATTTGCATATATCACAACATATATATATTTATTATGTATAGGAATACAATGATTTATGTAGTTCACTTACGTTTATTCGCGTGAGTCGTACGTAAACCCACTAGTCGTAAAGGCGTTCTCGTGTTCATGGTTTAACAAGGTTATACCCAAGCCGCAACAACGTAACAAAAGTAGTTTATCCCATTTGTGAAAAAGTTAAATTTGATTCACCCTGGAAAAGTTTAATCGCTCGAGAATCCTGTGCCGTGGAGACAGCTTGAGCCCTATTCTAACAGTTCAGACACACACACACATGCACGCGTGTCAAATACATTTCTTTGGTCACGTAAAATCCATGCAATTGTATTTTTCACTCATTCAATGTGTATTTTCAATTCAAACTCACTGAATATTTTGAAAATCCACATTTTTACATTCTTTTTTGCTCCGCTCCATTCGGTATTCTCTTGTTACTCAAGACATGAAGGAATACAGATTTTTTTTCGCTTGCAGAATAGATTTATTTTTGATGAAATTCATTTTTATGATGTAAATGAATACTGAATAAGATATCATTGAATTTTTCACTCAATATTTTTGTAACTATCAAATTTATCAAAATTTGTTAGACTTTTTGGTAGCTTCTGGAATTTTTGACAAAGAACACCTCGTAACATTTTCCTATCCATCAAAATTGTTTCAAAAATAATTTCATTCTTGAAATAATTCCTATAATGTCTTGTTGATTACCTCATTTGACAACTCCACGATTAATTTGTCACTCAAAATATAGAAATTGAGGTGTTTTTAGTGATGATCGTACTTTTCACGAGTTATAGTGTTTCAGACCAGCGATCGCGTGCGAGTGCTCCCATACGGCTTATTGATAAGTCAATTTTTTCTTGTTTTCTTCATTAAAGTAAATTCCTCATTCACACTATGCAAATATATTACGTGTTTCTCCAAAATGAATTATTAATAACGGAGTAGACATTTCGAAAGACTTTTGAATAATTACTCAACTACCAGATTGCCACGTAATTGAAGCAAAGTTTATGATGAAGTACACATCATGAATTTTGCATCATGAGTACAGAAGTTTTCACCTATATCAGGAAATAAATTTTATCGTCAATAACAATCACGAATGATATACGAGCTAATTTTAATTCATCCTATAAAAAATACGGTGAGAATTATATATATTTTTTTTACGTGCAGATTGTTCGCATGTTCGCATGTTCTTTGTCTACACATTCTCAACAAACGTAGAAAGAAGAGAGCGTGAGTGAGGCGAGTTTTAGTAAAGAACACGTTGAGGGAGAGAGGTATCTATGCACGCCCCTCACGTTTCAGATCCAATCAGTTTTTACTTTTACGGCATCCAAATCCAAAGACCTATGTTCTTACGTTTTCGATATCTAGATAGTTCAAATTGTGCTTGCGTGGCATCACTTACAGTCTAAAAATGTCAGCTATTTTCTTTCACTAGTAAGGTTCCTTTTATCACAATCATTATTATTCAGTTTTTATTCGTTTATTTGTTTATTTCGAGATCACTCCATCTCGTAGGATAAATTTCAAGGACTTTTTCTTATAGATTGTTGTCTGAACTTTAAAACTTTACTCAACGAGATTGGCGATCTCGTTGACTAAATTTTTTCTCTGTTCAGTGGAATCGATAGGTTTTCTTTTTAAATTGTAATAATTTTATTTGAAACCCCGGCAAACGTCCTTGAAAGAATAACTATAATTAACTTGATTTTGCATTAATAGAAGAAAAAAAGAAATAATGTGAAGAATGAAAATTATCATATTAATTATTGTTAAAGTATCTCCGTCTTCATTGAATTTCAGACTAGGTTGAAAAAAACCTTTGGAGTCTATTATACGAAATCATTTTGTTATTATAGTCATCGCAAATAATATCAGGAATCAATTGAAATTGAAATTGATTGAAAAACAAATTGAAATCACTAGTTATAAAAATAACAAATAGAATATAAATAAATTAATAAAACCATGATAGTTATGAAAAAGAATAATAGGCGAAGGAATAATAATAAAACAATCATTTCATGGGACATTGAAAAATCGAAACAGAGCTTCCAGAAAGCTCGAGAGAGTACCTTCAATTGTAATTTCAAGTGGAAAACCATTCCAAAATTCCGGTAATTGTCGGTAATGGCGGCCTATGGTAGAATTTAATTAAAAATTAAAATTAAATTTGCCTCAGGAAGGGAGGTGGTGAAATGTGGTAGTACATCAGAATCAAAAATTCGATGAAAAATAGCGGACCTCGCAATAGCTCAATTGGTAGAGCATCAGACTGGTAATTTGAAGGCTGTGAGTTCAAACCTCGCTTACGCATTCTCTAATTGTTTTTCCGAAGTTTTGATTCTTGAAATTAATGGATTTTATGGTAGGTCCTTATTCTTGACATTTACCGAACATTATTTTAATTAACTTCAATCATTTTGTGGGACATTGAAAAATCAAAACAGAGCTTCCAGAAAGTTGAGAGAGTACCTTTAATTGCAATTTCAAGTGGAGAACCATTTCAAAATTTCGTTACTGATACCACAAAGGATATTCCAAATATTGTGAGCCTTGCAGCTGGAACAATCACGGTATTAGTCCAACGGAAATTACTTGGTGGACGGAAACGAAAATCGTTATCAAACTAACCAGTTTCACCCCAATTAAGAGCTTGATAATTCTCAAAAACTATTGAGTCAAAATCTATCTTCCCATAGCGTTTTTCAGCGGAATATTTCCGATCCTCCCTGCAAAGTTCCGGTAATTTGAAAAACCAATCGGAAACTTGCATGATTTTTTTTTAATTTTGAAAGGAATTCGTTCACTATAAAGAAAAATCCAAGATAATTTTTATTTTTTCTATCAAATTTTGAATAAGAACAATTTAAAAATTGAAATTTTCGGATCCTCTACAATCGACTGTGACGTCACTGAACTACATATAGGTCAGAGCCAATTAGGGAAGTTTTCTAGTCTACTATATATATTTTTCCCATCTGAATGTAAAAAAAGCGCTGCCTTCAGCGTTTCTCGAACTACTAATTTCGTTTAGTGATGTCACAAACGCTTTTGAATCGTTTGAAAATGTTCAATCTTTAATCGTTAATTATGCAATAATTAATTGTTGTTTTAAACAATGCACAAGCCCATTTTTTTCTGTATATAAGTGCCTATCATAAACGCTTTTCAGACAGAATTTATTTTTCTAAAACCAATGGTAGTTCCCTATTATATCCATTGACTTAAAAGTAAATTCCTTTCAGTTTATTCCGTTCGGGTATGAATGGTACAACGGCACGAGTCTGACAAAACACACACCACAACTACTGCGCTTGTTTCCCCCGAATTATATCAATACCATTGCTTCGAAAATAAAAGGAAATCAATAATTAAAACACAGAAATGCAGGAAATGAATTTCATGATAAAATGAAATGAAATGAACACCATTTTTCCCTTCATTAAGATATTCTTGGTAACTATTTTCGGAATAGAATTACATCGAGCTCGTTTACCATGGCGCTCTGCAATGAACGAGCGTATAGTTCATATGAAAGTTTAATGAGAAGTCTATTTATCCGTGATACTTTCATTGAAAGGAACCATTCAAAAAAAACCACTTCGTCGATATTTTCTCTCGTCGATGATAATTTTTTCAATTAATCAATAGAATTATTAATTCACAAGAAATCATACTCAATGAACAGTAATTCAATGTCTTAACTCAAGGTACAAAGACAATCAGAATATATATTGATTAACGTAATTCTACCAATGAATATGTAGCAATTGCGTTGAGTGGTACAGCAAACAGATTCTCTCCTGATATTCTATGTTGAATATGCGACAATTTAATTAGTAATCCATTAGCATCGTTTTAGTTAACTGCAGAGAATTCTACCGCTGTAATTTCTCGAATCCTTCGAAAAGTATATAATCCTCGAATATGTATTTACATGAATAATTCTGACAATTGCTAATATGTTCACTCAAGTCTTTCGCTTTACTCCTCGCATCCAAGTTTATCAAGCGGTGTAATTAATTAGTCTTAATAATATTTTTTTTACAGACGATCTCTTTAATTCACCCGAATCACGCTCAGCAGACGGTGAGTTTTTAACAAACTTTTAATATCGTTTATTGATAATTTGTCATTGTTTCCATATTTGTGTAGAAAATTACAATGCGTCAATAAGGCACGAAAGATATTTTACACCGGTATGTTTGAATAGCATTTAGCAACTGAACCTCTTCAGATATTTTTCAGCTCCAATGACTGAATCATTGAAAAATGTCTTAATTTCAAACATAAAAAACAACTGAATTTC
>JABSMS010047484.1:0-23000 GCA_018902275.1 Aleiodes sp. PSUC_FEM 10030003
GTTCCACGAGGATCACAGGTATTCGAGTCAACTCCGGTAGTTTGACTGAATTCTGTAAGGAATGAATGAATGGTTTAATGGCGCAATTTCATATTATCCATTGAATTCTCTTCAATTAATAGAAACAGACTAAGCTAATGAAGAAAACTGCAAATGCTAATCGCACTGCCCTCGAAAACTACTTATTCATTCAAATTCACTAAAAACGTATCGATGATTACAATAATAGATTTAAATTTGGAAATGACAATGGAAACAATTCCCTATTCTAATAAGTGTTGCTTCTCTACAGAAATTATATCGTCGCCCTAGAGTCAAAAGGGCGTAGGTGCCATTTTTTAAAAATCTACAAAAATTGAATCTACATTCATTTTCTCATAAGAATACTAACTTACGCCCTTTTATTATTCAGCAAGAAAGAATAGCACTTACGCCCTTTTGACTCTAGGGCGACGATATCGAATTAATGAGTCAGTACGGTACATTTCTTTAAATCATGCGAGAAGTTTATTTTTCGCGATCGTTCATCTACTTTGTCTTCAGATTCGGAATGAAGCAAGAATCGCTAGTTAAAATCACGCCCACATGGAGGAAAATGGGCTCCCTCCGCGAATAAATAATATGAAAATCTGTTCTTGCACTTTTACATTCTTAAAATTCATGAGATTATTATAACTTACCCGACAAATCGCTAATTATTAATAAGATGATTATGAGTTTCACGTTACGGCAATAAAGGATCATTTTTTATTTGCACCGACTGAGGCTCCAGTAGACAATGTTATGCAGAACATATGCTTTTATATATGAAATTCATCTGTTATTACCACGAAATTTATTACGTCCAAAATTTACATCCTGATATGTGCACGTCTCTGATACGTTCTCGCTCAAATGACGAAATGCGAATATTTTGGAAATGAAGCGCGCGAAAATCCTTCGACCAATGAGAAGCAGCAAAGACTAATTCGACCAACAATTGATTGACGCGATATATTCTACGTGAACGTGGACGTTGCTATCACTTAAAAAAAACACAAAGTTATCATCAATTCAAAATTTATTAAATTTTCTTTCCATTTCAACTTTAGACAATCGTTCCATTCGCTCAAAAGCCTAATAAATACAATAATTGTGTTTTAACTACTTGATTTATCACAATCTATACGTCGCTACGATGAATAATTTCTATCAATTCATAATTTTCGCATAACGTTAAAAATAAATAAAAAAATTGATATCTTCAATACTAATTATTTTTTCACTCGAAAAAATCACAAGCGACGATTTAATTTTAATGAATAATTCATTCATTGTTAAGTTGCACTAATCAAAGGCAGGAATTCGATATGGCAAATTAATGTAATTAATTCGTCGATATCTAATGAAAAAAAAAGTCGAGAGCACCTTTTTTTTTAATTACTAAACAGCCTAAGTTCAATTGCTTTATTACTTCTTATTCACCTAATTCAATTATTAATTATGCAATATTAAATCTAAAAAATACTGTCCTATCCCTAAAATCGAGAATCCTCCAATTTTCTTTTCTTTCTCTTCATTTAAAAAAAAATATCTTAAGTACGAAAATATTTCTCAACTTAGCTCCTATGATTCCTTGGAAAAAATGAATAATTTAGGGGAATGAGCATTGGCAAGTGATTCTGGCAAGGTTTAAATTCGTTAAATCCTTGACAATGAAATTATTGAGTGCTTTCTTTTCGGCTCTTCTGTTATCATAGTGGCAAGAGTCTCAGGAACTTAATTATTAGACTGCAATTATGTCTTTTGGGATTTCTAAAATCATTTCTCCTTCTCTTTCCGCATTACTATGCTTCAAGGAAAACAAAAACACTTTGGCTGCTCCAGCTGCTCCTGAACTCTTCTCGTAAATACTTTCAACAGCTGGCAGTGTACTCTGTAATCAGAAGAGGAGTTATTGGATAATTACTCGGTTAAGGGTGTTGAGCGACTTTGGAAAAATGGTAAAAGCCAATTTAGAAAAATTGATGAAAAAAATTAGGAAATTTACCTTTAAAAGTTATTAACGGAGAGAATTCACAAATGAAATTACATGTGATTTGATGAAAAATGGATAAAAATTGATCAGATCTCCGTCAAAAATAGTGAAAAAATAGTGACGTTTTTTGAGTATACAGAGTAATTCTAAATACGATTTAAGATGAAAATTCCACAATTCTCAGGAGGATCGTCTTATTTATTGGAAAAATCTTTTATTTATTAAAAAAAAGGATTCTTCTAATAATTATGAATTTTTCATCGAAAATCGTTGATAAAATATTACTTTTCATGAAGCCAAAATAATGTTCTCATTTTTCGGTTATTTTTTTTTTTATCGTATCTAGCTGATAAATACATCATCGTCCTAGAATCAAAAGGGCGTAAGTGCCGCTTTCCCGAAATCTACCAGAATTGAATCTACATTCATCCTTTCATGAGAATACTAACTTACGCCCTTCTGAAAAAATGGCACTTACGCCCTTTTGATTCTAGGACGACGACATATTTTCACGATTTTCTTTTTTTAAGTTTCTTTTTGCAATCTCCATGAAAAAAAAATTATGATCCTTTTCATCAAACGTGATTTTAATGGAAGAAGGTCGTATTCGCATTAAAAAAAATTTATCTTAGAAGTTACCTCCAATTGACTCCTTAGAGTCCGAAACATCGAAATGTCACACTCCCGAAAGAAGTGCACATACGACCTTTTTCCTTTAACTCGAATTTCCGTACCAAAATTGGCGCATACGACCTTTTTCCATGAAGCCCGCGATATCTATTCTGAGTTCAATTGACACCGAGAATTTTTTCCTTAATAAAGAAGAGTTTTCCCCACCATAAAAAACAGTGTTATTCAATTCTCCTCTTTTACCGATCATACCGACCCACAAACTACGCAAAATTTAGCTGACTTTCAAACAAATCGTTTTTGTGGAGCACAATGAGAGCTACAAAAAAAGTAATTACATAATTTCTCTATCTCGCTTAGTTTTCAAGATATTCCTTGAAAAATTCTCTCATTTTAATTTTGAATTTAAAAAAAAATTCAATTTTTTTTTACCTTATTTTGACATCAACGTTTTGTAAAACTTCACCATCACAATTCCATACACTGACAGTTGACCCTGTATGACTGGTGTCAATTGTATCACTCGAGGACAACTGGGGAAAGGCACGGAATGTAAATTCTCGTGCTCTGTAGACCTCGACGAATGGAAGATCATACTGAGAATAAATTTTTCATGGTCACTAAAGCCGTTACACTAAATAATGAATGAAAAAAACAGACAGGTGAACGTGGTAAGCAAGCTTTTACTTACAACATTCTTATTCTTGCTGCTCAATCGTAATAACATTCTTATGTTGTTTATTAGTGACGTGTGACGGACTAGAATAACGTCAACACAACCATCACCGATGTGACAGTGTGGACTAAAGCCCTGTGGACATTTTGAGCATGCACACGACACATTAGCACCATTTACCATAAAAAATTTACCCCTCACTGTTAGCCATCCTGAAAAAATGATAATAATTCAGTAGTGAAGAGGTAAAACAGGATAAGTCGATTTCTTTCGCCGAGATTCTTTCGCGAATATCTCGGAAACTAATGGAGATGCGCCCTTTTTGCTCTAATGCTTTTTTGTAGAGAATTTCAAGAGCTACAAAAAAGCATTGGGACAAAAAGGACGTATCTCCATCAATTACCGAGATATTTCAGAAAAACCATTGATAGAAAAAATCGACTCATCCTGTTTTACCTATTCACTACTGAATTCTATGAATAATACAGCTTTTTAATTATTTTATTAATTAAAAAGGATGAATTCTTAAAAAAAAAGAGTTCAATGGTTTTTGTTAAATATCTCAGAAAATAAGGCAAATAAAGAAATCTTTATTTTAAACTTTTTTGAAGAGGAAAATCCGAGCTACAAGATTGCTTTCTACAGAAAATTTCCTGCGTAAAAATTTTCCAAAGAAAATTTAGCGAATGGAAAATTTCTTATTCAAAAATTTCCCAAACTTCAAATTTCCTCAGCAACACCTCTCACTTAGAATATTTGCCTCACTCAATCAATTCAACAATGTAATTGGATTTTTTCACATTTCATATCTACGTTATTTTTATTTTACAATACACCACGAATTAAAAAAAAGTGATGAAGATAACTAAAGTAAAGAATAAACAGAAAAATAAATCAATAAATTTTCTTGAAAAATTATAACGAATTTTTTCTAACGAAAATTAATTAAAAAAAATTTATCTTCATTTATTTTCATTGTTTCACGAATATCTCGGAAACTATTAGATTTATCAAAAGGGAGATTTATCAAAAAACTTTTTTGTAGAGAATTTAATTCTCTGAAAAAAGTTCCCTCAACATTTTTCCCTAAATCCATCCGTTTCAGAGATATTCGCAAAGGAAGCCTTTCACCACTTCACTACTGAATTAAAAATCAGACGAGACCATAAATAGTTATCGGAATATCTGTATTATCGTATCGTCAGGATGTAAAAACTTTTTTATCCTCTTTGCCATATTTATTAGGCTGATAAAGAATGAATTAACCATCACGTGATGCAATTGCATCGGCGAGGAATTATTTATTCGCTGCAAAAAGTTTCTTTTTTTTCATCAATATTATCGGAAATATTCAGGAATTAATTTCGGATTATTTTTCTAATTATTATTATTACTTGGAGTAATGAAATTATTATTGAAAAAGAGGAATTGCATCCCTCTAATATTTATGAATGAACATTCTAAACAAACGCTATCAGATGCTCCTCTTGTTTCAGAGCCTAAGAAAAAACTGAAAGGTAACTACAAACAATCAGGAATGCCAATTTTATTTTTATTTTTTTCTAAAGTAAAGAGTAATATGGCTAAAATTTTTAACTAATTTTTGAATATATATTAAATTTATTTCGTTGACTGTATAAACGTTAATGTAAACATAATATATATTTGTTAATATTATTTTTGATTAAAACGTAAACATTGAATATATATTGAGTAATTATTTATTATTACTTGATGCTATTTAAATTATGTAAAGCGTATGACATTGGTGCAATAATTGATATTAAATGATGAATTGCCTTTATGAGGAGTAAATAATGAAGGAATTAGAATTTAATCGTGATTAAGTAGAATAGAGAAATCATAAAATTTATTTTATTTTATTAATAAAAGTGGTAAAGAAAATGTTTCTTTCTGGACATTCTTCGGGGAAGATCTCGGAAAGGAGTGGGCTTAGGGAAAAATGTCAAGAAATCTTTTTTGTAAACGATTCTCTAAACTACAAAAAAGGTTCCTTGATAAATTCTCATAATCCCGATAGTTCCTGAGATATTCCGGAAATAATCCGCAACCGATTTCTTCTCCTTTTACCACTTCTTTAGTAACTTATCAGGGATTTTTTTATTTTGATATAGTTAATTAAATATTTATTGGAGATTGATGAATGATAATTGAGGGATGAAGAGCACATGAATGCCTACAATATGAAATAATTAAAGTTTCAAATAAAATGCTAATGAAGAGGAAGCCGTAGGAATAGAAAAAATGGTATTTACTGCATCTTCATAAAATATATCGTCAAACTCAAAGAGATAATAATAAACGAAAAGTATTTTCTTTGAATAAATATGTATTGCTTCTTTGTTGCTGGTAAAAAAAGTGATTAATTTAAATTGTCGAAAAAAACTCGTGGCATTTCACGTAAAACTTGAATTTAATTGAAAAACGAGAAAAAAAGTATTTTCATAATTTTTATTTTCGTGCCACGATTTTTTTTCAATTTGTGTGACACAAATGTAAAATTTTATGGTTTAGGTATTATGGTCGGAAATTTTTAATTGGCAGAGCGCTGATTAATTTGTTTTAGTTGAAATTTTTCTTGAATAATTGGAATAAATAAATGAAAGAAAGTGTTTAGGTAGCGCAACGCTAGATTGATGAATTTTTATTTTGATGTAGTGACTTAGAATTTTTTTGTCGAGAAATTTATAAACGTAGAAGGCCAATTACCATGATTATTAATAATTTCGTAATTCCATTAGTTCTTCTCTTTGATGATAACACTTTGCCTATAAAGACGCGAATTAGTTTTTTAATATTATTTAATTGAAATTATATTATTTTTCAATTATTCCTGCTTAGTAGATTAATGAGATTATAGAGTAATAGATTAGTTGAAGTAATATAAACATGAATATGAGATAGTTGATAAAGAAGATAGACATTTCAATTAGATATTCAATTAAATAAACAGTGAAGTGATGAAACATGTCGATTTTTTTAGTTTTTTGAGAATATCTCGAAACTGGAGGGAGATAGCGAAATTTTCATGGAAGCTTTTTTTGTAGGGCGGAAAATTCTCTACAAAAAAGCAGTTGATGAAAAATGTTGTATCTCCAATAGTTTTAGACATATCTCAAGAAAACCTTCAGATAAAAATTGAGACAACTCGCTTTATCACTTCGCTGCTGAATTAATTGAATTTAATTAAAATTCATGATAAAATGATGATTAAAAACACAAAAATGAAATGAATGAATATTCAAAATTGCCTAAATCTTAATAAGAATGACTTGTTGATAATAAAGCCTCTTATTTCAACATAATAATTGAATGAAGACCTGTGAAGCTCCTGGGTGACTTTACGGGGGTTATTCAAACAGTTTACATGACTATTAAATTCATTGAAATGCAATGGACAGTCCATAGTACAGAGCACAAGTGGAGCTTGCGCATTCTCATTGAAAATTACGTGAACTTAATTAAACTGTTAATTAAAGAATATTAAAAGAAGTTTTAAAAAATCCAGCGAAATTTTTAAATCTGATGAAATCATTTAAATTTATTTGAATAGAAGATGTGGATGTTGAATTGATGTTCGTCCTTTTTTCACAGGATTCTCAAGAGCTTCGTACCTGAGGTCGAGAGTTAGAAACCAGGGCGCCTGTTTACAGTTTTGGCGTGCAGAGAAGAGATTTAGATTTTGGATACGACACACTGTTAAAACCCAGTCGTTTTACTGGTTTGTCATCGTTCTTGTGTTCTTCAATACTGTATGCGTTGCCGTTGAACACTACGATCAACCACAGTGGCTTAGTGATTTTCTCTGTGAGTTAATTAAATTTTAAGTTAATTATTTCTCAGAAAATTGGATTAGCTGAAAAATCGCATTCTCTATTCCTTTGCGGATAACTTTGAAACAAGTGAGTTTAAAGCAAATTCTCAAAAGAGCTTTTTTGTAGAGAATTTTGGGGGCTGCAGAAAAAGTCCGTGATTTTTCGCTAAACTTTCTCATTTCAGAGATATTTACGAAAGAATGTCAAAGAAAAATTTGCTCTAAAAATGGTCATGTTGATTAATTTGAAAATATCTCGGAAACGATGACGTTTAAAGGAATTTATCAAGAGAACATTTTTGTAGAGAATTCAATTCTCTACAAAAAAGCTCTCTTGACATTATCTTCTGAATCCAGTCGTTCTTGAGATACTCGGAAAAGAAATCAACAAATTTAACAAGCCATTTCCTTTCACCACTAACTGAATTCATTTATCAGTTTATTTTAGCGGGATATCTCGAAGACAAATCAAGATAGCGAAATTTTTGTAAGGACCTTTTTTGTAGCTATAATTCCGTTCCACAAAAAAGGTCTCCTGTGATTTTTTGATAAAACCACTCGTTTCCGAGATATCGGCAGAAGAATGTACAACATTTTTCTCAAAAATTTCGTATTGATTAATTTGAAAATATCTCAGAAACGATGAGGCTTTGGAGAATTTACCAAAAACCCTTTCTTGGAAAATTTAATTCTCCACGAAGAAGCTTTTCTGCCATTTTCCTCTAAATTCACTGGTTCCGTAGATATCCCTGAAAGAAATCAAGAAATTGAACGATCCATTTTATTTCACCATTCATTAAATTTATTTATCACTTGTTTTTGGCGAAGATCTCAGAAGCGAAATTTTTGTAGAAACCTTCTGTGTAGCTCTCATTCTGCTCTAAAAAAAAGGTCTACATTTTTTTCGCATCTCTCTTAATTTCCGAGATATTCTCAAAAAAAGAAGTCGTCGAATAATTTTTTTAAAACAAAAATTCAATTCGGTATTCATAAACTAATTAAATGTATTTTTCCTCTCTGTTGCAGTTCACACAGAGTTTATATTTCTGGGACTCTTCATGTGCGAAATGTTTATAAAAATGTATGCCCTTGGGCCACGTATATATTTCGAATCAAGTTTCAATAGATTCGATTGTGTCGTTATTTTGGGCTCAATATTTGAGGTAATATGGTCGGCAGTTAAATCCGGCTCATTTGGTCTCTCCGTCCTGCGTGCCCTACGTTTACTAAGAATATTCAAAGTAACAAAGTATTGGGCGAGCCTGAGAAATCTCGTAATATCATTATTAAACTCAATGCGCAGCATCATTTCACTTCTGTTTCTTCTATTTCTCTTCATCCTCATATTCGCACTACTTGGTATGCAATTATTTGGTGGACAGTTCAATTTCCCTTCGGGTACACCGCCAACGAACTTCAATACATTTCCCATAGCTCTGCTGACTGTTTTCCAAGTGAGTAAAATATTCAATTCCATTATTTTTGTTTAATTTTAACGAGAGAAAGATACTTTGTATTGCCTTTCTCTTTACATTGCGATGTTGTCTAATTAATTTCATTGATTAATCTTGGAGGAATGAAATTATAGAAAAAGGTTGTCTTTGCTTTTATCGGTCAAGTTTCACTAATTAGTAATACAAATCATTCAGTAGAAAATTGGTAGAGATGAGAAAATGCGAGAATTGGATTTTCATTATTTTGTCAATATCTTGGAAAATATTGGGTTTAGGAGAATTTAACAAAAGACCTTTTTTATAGTTTATAAAATTCTTTACAAAAAAGGTCTCCTGTGAATTTTCTCTCAACTCACTCCTTTCAGAGGTATTTATGAAAGAAGATGCAACAAAAAATTTTGTCTTCCACTTCATCACTCAATTAATTTTCCTTTCATCAGTTTTCACGGAATAACTCGAATAATTGAGATGAGGGAATTTTTGTGACTATCTTTTTGTAGGAAATTAAATTCTCTGAAGAAAAGGTCTCTTGGTAAATTCCCCTAAAACTCCTGGTTTGCGAGATTCTCATGAAATAAGTCAGCACTAAAGTGGTGAAGTGGAATAACTCAAAGAATAATCACACTTGACTTATTTTAAGAATATCTTAGAAGCCATGAGGCTTACGAGAGTTTACCAGACCGTTTTTGTAGTTTATAAAATTCTCCATAAAAAAAATTTCTTGTGAATTTTCTCTAAATCCACTCCTCCCAGAGATATTCGTGAAAGAAGATGCCACAAAGAAATTTGTTTTTGTCACTTACTTGACTTTTGTTTCATCAGTTTTCGTGAAATAACTCGATAAATAATTGAGATGGAAAAATTTTCATAGAAACCTTTTTTATAGAGAAAAATTTCAGCTATAAAAAAGGTTGTGATGAAAATTGCTCTACCTCCCTTAGTTTTCAAGATATTCCTCACAAATTGGCGAGAAAAATTGAAGCATCTCGTTTTACTGCTCAACAGCATAATTAATTATAATTAACTGATTCAATGGATTAAATGAAAAAAAAAATTTACTCCATTTTTACCAACAGATTCTAACTGGTGAGGATTGGAACGAAGTAATGTACCAGGGTATCGAGTCACAGGGTGGCCACAAAAAAGGAGCAATGATTTACTCATTGTACTTTATTGTTCTCGTATTATTCGGCAACTATACACTCCTAAATGTATTCTTGGCTATCGCCGTTGATAATTTGGCGAATGCACAAGAATTGACAGCAGCCGAAGAAGGTCAAGAGGAGGAAGACAAGGAGAAACAATTGCAGGAACTCGAGAAAGAAATGGAGGCACTACACATGCCGGGTGACGGTAATGGGCCGAAAGTTGAAATATCACCGCCAAGTCCTTCGCAAAATTTGTAAGTGTACTATTAAATCAATAAGCTTAACTCAACTTTTTTTCTTGAGAAATGGCTAAATTAATGTTCATTTTTCGTGAATTTTAGCAGAGGCGGTAAAGGCGGAAAACAGGCGTCCGAAGAGAAGAAACAGGAGGAAGACGAAGACCCGGGACCAAAACCAATGCTGCCATACTCCTCCATGTTTATATTATCTCCGACAAACCCGTGAGAGAGCAATTATTATTTAAAAAAACATTTTAATAGTGTAGTACTAAAACGAAGGAAATTGATTTCACTTTGTCATTTAGTTTTTGTGGAATATCTCGGAATCTGAGAGAGATAGAGCAATTTTTGTCGAGACCTTTTTTAAAGAAGAAAATCAGAGCTACAAAAAAGATTTTGGTCAAAATTGCTCTATTTCGCTTAGATTCCGAGATATTTCCAAAGAAACCGCGAAACCAAGTGTTGCCTCCTCAGTTTTTCGGAAATATCTCGGAATCTAAACAAGATAAAACAATTTTCGCTAAGCCCTTATTTTGAGCTCTGATTTTCCTCTACAAAAAAGGCTTTGGTAAAAATTGTTCTACCTCTCTTAGATCCCGAGATAATCTATAAAAACTCTACAACAAAATTCACTTAAATCGGTTTATCGCGTCCTGCTCGGTTGCTTCAAAATATCTCAGAATCCAAACGAGTTAGAGAAATTTTCGCCACAACCTTTTTTGTAGAGGAGAATCAGAGATACAAAAAAAGTATTGGTGAAAATTGCTCTATTCCTGACAGATTCCGAGATATTCCAAAAAACGCATCTGAATCATATCAATCTGACCGAATGAAAAATTTCACAAAACAAATAACAATAACCCTTTCACTTTTTCAGTGTAAGAAGAGGTGCCCACTGGGTTGTAAATTTACGTTACTTCGACTTTTTCATAATGGTCGTGATATCACTGTCGAGTATTGCCCTAGCAACTGAGGATCCAGTTGACGAAAATTCGAAGAGGAATCGCATATTAAATTACTTCGATTACGCATTCACTGGTGTATTTACGATAGAGATGATTCTCAAAGTCATTGATCTTGGGATTATTCTCCATCCTGGCTCGTATCTCCGCGAGTTCTGGAACATAATGGATGCAGTTGTTGTGATTTGTGCTGCTGTATCAATGGGCTTCGACGCGACTGGTAGTTCAGCTGGACAAAATTTATCAACAATTAAATCATTGCGTGTATTACGTGTATTAAGACCATTGAAAACTATAAAACGTGTGCCTAAATTAAAGGCAGTGTTCGATTGTGTCGTTAACAGTTTAAAGAATGTAATCAATATCCTAATTGTGTATATATTGTTCCAATTTATTTTCGCTGTTATAGCGGTACAATTGTTCAATGGTAAATTTTTCTATTGCAACGATGCAAGCAAAAGAACTAAAGAAGAGTGTCAGTGAGTGATTATTTAATTTTTGTTTTTTTTTCATGTGAAAAGAAATTGTTCTACGCTATGATCATTTTTGCTTGATTTTCATTTTTATTTTTATTTGATGGGGATGATGGGGCAAAATGGAGCCTTTGAGAAGAAATTTAGAGAGTTCATTATGAAATGTAAATAATGTGAAAATATTGAGAAACCCAAATTTTTGAGACAGGGAACTTTCGCAAAAAAAAAACCCATTATTCAAATTTTTCAGAAAAATTATGAAAAAATTCACAATTGAGCTCCATCTTACCCCAGAGGTCCAATTCATCATCGCTTATAAGCGAAAATAATGAAAATGATGATTCTAGTAGCGAATCAGTAAAATGAGATGAGTCGATTTTTTGCTTCAAGTCTAGAATCTTGTAGAAATACGAAAAGTTTCATTGAGACCTTGTTTGTAGCTCTCATTCAGCTCTACAAAAAAGTTCTCCACAAATATTTTCGTATTCTTCCAATTTCGAAAAACAAAAGTTGTCTTCTAAATCATTTTTTACCTCTTCACTACCGATTGCATTTAGTTCGTGAATTCCTTGAGAAAAGAGATTCAGAGGAATTCATTGAGAGAGCATTTTTGTAGCCCAGGAAAGATCTCACTTTTTTCCCTAAACCCGCTTGTTTCCGAGATAATTGCGAGAGAATTCCCTAGAAAAAAATGCGCTCATCGTACCTCTCACTACAAATTCACATTCTTTTGAGAATATCTTCAATATGAATAGGCTCAGAGGAATTTGTTCAGAGAGCTTTTTTGTAGACGATTAAATTCTCTACAAAAAAGGTCTCATAATAAATTTCGCTAATTTCCATCGTTTCGGAGATATCTTCAAAATAATCAATACGTAATTTTTTATTCGAATCTCATTCTCACATCTCCACTAAATTTGTTGTTCACTCTCTCGCTAACATCTCTAAAATGAATAGTTTTAGTGAAAAATCATAAGAAACCTTGTCTGTTGAGAAAAATGAGCGCTACAAAAAAGGTCCACTAAAATTTTCCTATCGCTTAGTTTTCGAGATATTCGGCAAAAGTCAACTGATAAATTCACATTAAGTTAGTGATGAAATAGAATGAATAGTTAAATTTATTGATTTCTCTTGCAAATATCTTAGTAACGAGTGGGCCTTGAGAAAACTATTAAGAAAGCTTTTTTATAGAGAATTAAATTCTTTACGAAAAAGGGTCTCTTAATAAATTCCCCTAAACCTCATATTTTCCGAGATATTTCCAATTGAATCAACATGAAATTTTTAAGAAAAATCGTCTGTTCCACATCACTACTAAATTTTTGCCCATTCTTTTGCAAATATCTCTAAAATGAGCAGGTTTATCAAAAAATCACAAGAGATTTTTTTCAGCCCACAAAATTCTCTACAAACAAGCTCTTCTCATGAATCCCCTAAATTTCATCCTTCCCGAGATATTTTCAAAATACTTAACACATGAACCCATCTTTCTCTATAAATCTCCCACTAAACCATTTAATTCAATTCTTCTTCGTTCAATTACTTTAAAGGGGTGAGTACTTCGTATTCGAGGAAGACTCACTGTTGCCAACGCCAATGAAACGTAAGTGGGATGCACAGAGCTTTCATTATGACAACGTTATGGCTGCCATGCTGACACTATTTGCTGTACAAACTGGCGAGGGCTGGCCGCAGATTTTACAACACTCAATGGCAGCAACACACGAGGACGAGGGTCCCATCCACAATTTTAGAATTGAAATGTCTATATTTTACATCGTATACTTCATCGTATTTCCATTCTTCTTTGTTAACATATTCGTTGCCTTGATTATTATAACATTTCAAGAGCAAGGCGAGGCGGAATTGCAGGACGGTGAAATTGATAAAAATCAGGTAACTCGCAATTTAATCAACTCTTCAGTAGCCTTGGATAATCGAAGATTTAATTGATTATTTTATTTATTTTAATTGCAGAAATCCTGCATAGACTTCACGATAGGTGCCAGGCCTCTGGAGAGGTACATGCCGAACAAGAGAAACAGCGTGAAGTACAAAATATGGAGGATAGTTGTATCAACGCCATTCGAGTACTTCATCATGATACTCATCGTTTTAAATACCCTATTACTCATGATGAAGGTAAGCATTAAAGAAAAAAATCATTTAACTCCGAATACTGTTTAATTAATTCTAATTGAGCCCTGGAATATTTAGATGAACAGATAAATAATGTTTTTCTCTCAGCCCAGACAATGAAAAGAAAAGAGAAAATATGAGTTAGTTAAGAGAGTCATTGAAAGTTCTTTCTTTCTCGTTTCTAATGTTTCATTTCAGAAGTGAAAGGGTAAATGTCAGGGAAATTTCAGAAATATGAAAAAAAATTGTTTTTAGCTTATTTCGCGAATATCTCCCAAACGACTAGGTTTAGAGGAAAATGTCAAGGATGATTTTTTTTAGAGAGTTAAATTCTATACAAAAAAGTTCTCGTGACAAATTCTTGTAGGCCCAACCGTTCCTGAGATATTCGGGAAATGAAATCAGTAGCGGAGAGGTAAAATAAGATAAATCGGTTCTCTCTGCCAATTGTCTCTCAAATATCTTAGAAACTAGTGGAGATACGTCCTTTTTCCTCTAATGCTTTTTTGTAGCTCTTGAAATTTTCTATAAAAAAGTATTAGGGCAAAAAAGGCGTATCTCTATTAGTTTCGGAGACATCTGTAAGAGAAGATCGGCGACAAAAATCGACTTATCCTGTTTTACCTCTTCACTACTGAAATAGAAATGAGACGAATTATCGAAAAAAACTCTTGTATATCCTTTTACAGATATCTTGGAAGCGAATCGCTTTTGAAGATTTTCTCAAGAAATCTTTTTCGAAGAGAATTCTCTACAAAAAAGGTTTCTCGACAAAACCTTCTATACTCAACCGTTACCGAGATGTTCGTAAAATAAACTCCATGCAATTTTTACTCATTCACCATTTCACTTCTGACTTCATATCATCCACTTTGTAAATTTGATTTGTGTACCATCATTTGTCTGCCCGGGCCCGTTACTTTCTCTCAACATCACAATTAATCACATAATTCCTAATAATTTTTTTGGCAATTTTAACCAATCAACGTAGTCTCATAAATTCCTTAATCATCACAAAAAAGGATTCCTCTCGTAATTGAGATTAATCAATTTTAACATGGCAATTTAATTTTTTTCTTAAAGAAAAAACAATTGATAATTTCTTTTGTTAATTTGTACGAAACAAAAAGTGATTGTATTTGCCTGCATAATTCACTTGTTTGTCTGTATAATTGTCGTCCCAGGTTACTGTCTCTGTCGATACACACACGAACAGCTGTGATTATCCCTAATTATTCCTGTCATTAACCACCGAAAGAAATTTCCCTCCTCTTCATCATCCTGATGTTCTCCCTGTCGTTTAAATAATTGAGAAAAAAAGAGGAAAAAAAGAAAATTCAATCGAAAACAAAAAGAAAACGTCAATTCACGTTGATGAGAACCTCATTGAAACTCAATTAATCTCCTCTCATCATAAAATAACGGTATATCATCAAAACGCCCATCATACTGATGGTGTTAATGTGCGAACAATATGCGAAGCTTATCGCTGATTATTTTTCATTTTTTATTTAAACTTTTTGGTTTATTTCATCGTAGAAAACAATGGTAAATGGTAAAAGAATGATTCGAGGAATTCCATTAATATTTATTTTCGAATATCTTTTAAATGAGTAGGCCTAGATAAAAATGTCAGGAGAGCTTTTTTGTAGAGATTTGAAGAGCTACAAAAAAGCTCTTCTGAAAATTTTCTCTAAACCCACTCGTTTCAGAGATAATCACTGAAATCATTCAATTTGATTAGCTAAAATGAAAAAAATTGTAGTTTATTTTGAAATTATTACTGGATTGATAACGTTCAGGACAATTCATCAGGAGCGCTTTTTTGTAGAGAATTTTGTGGGTACAAAACAGAGTTCCTGACAAATTCTCCTAGACCCAATAGTTTCAGAGATATTCACGAAACGATAGGAATGAATGGAAATAACAATAAAATTAAATTTACTATTCATTCCCGAATATCTCCGAAACGAGTGGATTTAGGGGAAAATGTTAGACCTTTCTTGTAGAGAATTCAATGACCTACAAAAACGGTCTTTCGAACGATTCTCCTGAGCCCAATAGTTTCTGAGACATTTGCAAAACAATGAAAATGCGATTTTTAGGCTCGTCCTCTTTTACCATTTACCTGCTGAATATTTTCATTTTTTTTTATTCATTCAATTACAAGAAAAAAACATTCTTCACCCTCCCATCACTCCTAGATACTCTCTCTTTCTCTCTCTCTATCATCCGAATGCATGGCTCGCATCGTGTTTCCATGTTATTCACACAAAGAAAATGAATTATTTAAAAAAAAGCCAAAAACCGAGAAATTGTAGATATTTTGCACATAAAAATGGCGAAACCCATGATTTAACTGGGTGGGAGCATCTGCACATATTAATTTAACAATTTCGGCCACAAAAAAAATTATCACAAAGCTCCCGGTCAATTTTTTTGATTTCTTTGAGTTGGAAAAAACTCTAAATTTGTCAAATTCACTAAAAAAAAATTCTGTAATCTGTTGGCCGTTGATTATGATCGAATTTGATTTGCTTGATTCAGTGAATTATCTCTGTTCTGTGAGAGCACACATGCACACACGCACTGCCCCTACCCCAACAAAGAAAACTCGCACAAATAATTTTCTATTAATCGGAGAATTGAGAAAAAATTTAGCACGTGAAAGAGAAAAATATCATATTCATTGAATTAAATTAAACAACGAGACGGTATTAATTTTTTTTTATCAGAATAGACATTAAGCTTCTGGCAATGCTCGCTTACATATTTATTTAATTGAAAAACAATTAATACATAAACACATCAAACACAATTGCGTTTGAATTTAGTTTCGAAATCAATCATAAAAAAAAGAACACAACGCTTTGTGAATGAATATTTCAGCACGTTGCAACTTTTTCAAACCGTCACGTTGTTTTTTTTACAAAAATTTTTTTCCACGAAAATGATATTTTTCTGTTTTTTCCGCAAGATAAATTATGGAAAAGTAACACATGCGTGTTGCATGCTGGCTGCTACAGATAACGAATTTTTTTGAGAAATTGAATTTTTAAGAAATATTCTTTCAATCAAAGAAAAAATATCGAAAAACACGAAAATAAATAATTTAATATTTCCATTGGAATGTTGATACAAATTACATTGTTTTGCACGGGGCGTTCGCACGACAAATAACGTTAAAAATTAATTAATTACGACTTTCCTCATCACGAGATTCCAATTTATTTTTGACGTAAATTTTTTTTTCATAAATGGAGAAAATGTACTTGGATATAATTAATAATTAATCCCACCACATTTTTCCTCTTTTCCTCTTGAAATTTATTCTGTTTAAAAAAATCACTCTCTATTGTGTTATCCTCCTTGATCCTCACGTTTCCTCAATTATTATCGACAGTGTGATTATTTTTTGAAAATGTTTAGTTTAATTGAAAAAATAACAAAATAATTGCGACGAGAAGAAAGCTTTCTTTATCATTTTTTTTAACTAAAGAGAAAAAAATTTAACTTAATTGTTGAAACTGGTATTTAGTATTTTTCGTCAATTAGAAAATTGTTTTGGAAAATTCATTAAATTAGTTAATTAAATTGTACGCATCGTTGATTAGCAACGGGGTGATCAGAGGTGAATCTCTGAAATATGAAGGACTTTTTTATTTGTTAAATATTAATAATGAAATTTTAGTTTAGATTGAAAATACTGGGATAAATTGATATTAAACAGCACTAATCTCAATAATAGATAATTCACAGATGATAATAAAGTGAAAGGACACAATTACACAAAACACATCACATCTAGAAGACAATTTGTTAAAATAATTGAGGAGATTCAAGTGATGCAATTAAATTCAGAAGTGAATGAGGAAAAGCCTGAAATCTTTGGTAGTTTCTTTTGAAAATATCTCGGAAACGGCGAGGTTTAGAAGAATTTATCAGATGTTTTTTGTAGAAAATTTAATTAGCTACAACAGTCTAACAAATTCGTCTAAACCCATTCGTTTTGAAGATTTTCGCGAAACTAACGAAAAATTTGATGAAAAAAATTGAAAAATTTCCATCCAACTTATTTCGGAAAGTTCTCAGGAACTATTTTGGGATTAGGAGAATTTATCAAGAGACCTTTTCTGTGGAGGATTTAATTTTCTACAAAAAAGGTTTCTTGTTATTGTTAATTTTATATTTTTCTATTACTTCATAAAGGCAGTTTTTAGGGTTTTTGGGGAATATGTTTGGAGCAGAACGAGCGAAGGAAATTTTGGTAGGGACTCATTTGGGAAGGTCCTCATTTAAAATTTCGTATTCATTAGATTCCGAGATATCTCGAAAAATTAATGCTACGTGAAATTCGAGATGCAGTGATTTTCCTCTTCGTTTCTGAATTGATGAAAGGGGTAATATTGGGGATGCATTTTCGGAATTTTTTTGGAGTGGGGTGTGATCAATGATCACTTAACTAATTAAGGAATTGATTTATTCTCAAAATCAGAATATTCTGTGAAGAATTTAAGGGTGAATCTCTCTTAAATAATTCGTGAAGGTGAAAGAAAAATCGGTTACATTTTCTTTCGCAGATATCGTTAAAACGAATAAATTTAGGGGAAAAGGTTAAGACCTTTTTTGACATCGTTTCCAGGATATCCGCAAAACAAACTCGTCGATCGAATTTTCGCCCTCCGAAAAATCCGCAAAATGTACGAAATTATTTTCTCTACGGAATCAACTCCACACCCAAGATATTTCACCGAAGCGACATCTTCCGTAAAGTGACCTCAACTTATTGTACCATTCAAAGTACATATTTTTATCTAGAGAAATTTCGTATACGGATATGAGTTCGGACAGTTTATGGAAGATGTCGCATCGGTGAAATATTTCGTGTGTGGAGTTGATTCCGCAGCCAGAATAATTCCGTATGATTCACGAATAGCGCCCCAAATCACTTACAATTGCCACTTGAATCTCTCCTGGCCAATTAACAATAGAATTAAATTATCGACACATACGTACACACACAGCTGCACGTAACACACGATTAGGCAAAGAGTTTTCCTTTTGAATTACACTAAAAAAAATTGAGAAAAATCAGAAAATCTGAGAGAAAAAAAAAACGTTAAAGAGAAAAAATTCAGACAGACACGTAGGCTTGTATGTCCGTATGTATGTCCGCTGTCGGCCGTGTGTTTGTCAGTGTGTGCGTTGCAGTACCACCGGCAGAGCGACCTGTACAGAGCCACATTGAAGTACATGAACATAGGCTTCACCGGGATGTTCACCATCGAGTGCATTCTGAAGATCGCCGCTTTCGGCGTCAGGGTAAGCTCCACCCCCACCCCTCACGAAAAAAAAACAATTCGAAGTAAAGAATTCTGGAATTAAAAATCCTCGTTAAAGTGAATAAATTGTCTTTGCACTTTTGTTATAAAAAAAAATTGTTAATTCATTTGAAATAATCAAAAAGTTAGTGATTAATTGAATCAACTAATCACTTAATGCAAAGACAATTTAATGGTCTCTGAAAAAATTAAAAAATAAAGACTGGTAAGTCTCGCTTATTAGAAAAACTCCTAGTGTTTATCTTTATAAAACAGACAAAATAATCGCTGCTAAAATTATTTTCTATTTCGCACGGATACCGTCGCAATTCAAAACACAAAATGAGAGAAAAAAAATGTAAAATTGTAAATAAAAGAGGGTAGTAATCCTTTAACATGAAACGGTATCTGATGCAGTTGAACTCAGTTCAAGGACCTCAGTATGCTGATGAAAAAAAAAGAAAAATTTTAACATAACTTCACGTGCAATCGAGTGGTAATTTTTGATTTTATGAATCAATGAGAAAAAACGTCATTCACTCGATTGCAGGAGACTGGACATATTGACATGAACACACAAAAACAGAACACACGAATAAACAATGTATAATAAATAAAAAAAACTCGAGATTATTAGTTAGAGAAACGCGTTTTAGTGATGAATAAATATAAATTAAACTTCATTTTATTTTGACTCTTTCACTGTACTCTCTATTTCTATCTTCAGCTGTCTGCCTCTTCTCTCTGTTGCCAGAAACTTTCCTACTTTTATTGCTATCTTTTTTCAATTTTATTTCACTCGATAGATGAAAGATAAACGAATCGTGATACATAGTGAAAAGAGTTAACCAACCAGTAACTGAATTATTAGTTATTTGTTTTTCATATTTGAGGTGTTTTTTTTAAATTAAAAATGAGTTTTTGCTACGATTTTCGGGAAATGAATTGGAAACTAATGGAGATGGGAGATTTTTTTTGAGAAATCGTTTCTCTAGAGCGTTTTCCGATCTATGCAAAAGAGTTTGACGAAAAATCTTCTATCTCACTTAGTTTTCAAGATATTTAAGGAAAACTAAATCCAAATTCATTAATTGCTTTACAATTAACGGAAATTTTCTCTTCATCGCTCGTTGCGTTGTAGCGTGTTTTCGGCAACGCCGCGCTTCAAATAACGTTGCGGCGCATCCCTCGTTAGGTGACCAAAGTCGTTGGGTGCCGTTTGATAACCAGACTGGGGTTAAGGGGTAACGGAAGGCCCTGTATGTGTAGAATTTTTAAACCAATTGTTCGATGATATTTATTACTGTTTTTATAATATAAGAGTGTCAACGACTGGGGAATTTTATTAAAAAGTTGATCCTACTCTTATTTTATCAAAAAATTCATAAATATAGCCAAACAATGAGATTGAAAATTCGTGACTTGCTCGGTCTTCCGTTACCCCTTAAGGGAAACTCAATCAACTCACTTCCCTCGCTATGATAATTTAAGTATTTTCATTTTTGGAGAATATCTTGGAATTAAAGCGAGATAGCAAAATTTTGATAGACACCTTTTTTGTAGGTCTTTTTCTTCTACAAAAAGGTCTATATTTTTTTTTTTATCGCGCTTAGGTCCCGAAATATTTGAGGAAAACTGAATCCAAATGATTTCATTATTTTGTTATAATAATTTAGATGTTCTCATTTTTGGTAAATTTTCCTAATTGAAGCGAGATAGTGAAACTTTTAAATGAATCTTTTTTCTAGGTTTTTTCTCCTTTGAAGAAAAGATCCTCACAAAATTCTTCTATCTCGCTTAGCTGTCCAGATAATTAAAAAAAAATTGAATTTAAATTAGTTCATCCCTTTTCTAAAAAAAATTAAATGCTTCAGTTTTTAAAAAACTTTTAGAGAATATTTCGGAATTGAAGCCAGGTAGCGAAATTTTCGTAGGGAATTTTTTTGTAGAGCGAAAAAAGCCTTACAAAAAGCTCCTTATCATAATTGCCGGATCTCGCTTAGTTTCCGTGATATTCACAAAGAAACAAAATTCAAATAAACTTTCTCACCTTACCACTGAATAATAAATTCTTTCGAATTATTCCGCACGATAATTTCACCTCAAATAAATAATGGCGATTTGAATATGAAAGCAAACTCATATTTTTCAGTTACTGGTTTGTTCACCTCGGCTAGCAAACATAATAATAACCAGAAGATGAAAACGTGAAAAGAAGGAAAAAAAAGAAAACCATAAAACAGATCCACGCCCCTGCATGTTGTTATGCCTCTGAAAAAAAACTGCATCTGCACGCAATTCACTTGCACGTAATGACACATTGAAATTTTGATTCCTCGCATGATTATATATATTAATTATAAATTGAATATTAACTAGACTGACTTGCGTAAATGAGCTGATTAACAATTAACGAATTATTGAATTAAATTAAACTTGAATTGATTTTTGAAAAAGTTATTTTTCAAATGGAATGACCGGATCCTTTTGATTTTTATTATTTTCCTGCATGCGAATTAATTGAAAATTAATTGACTGCTATGAAAAATTATCGTGAATGGAACTAAAAGAAAATTAAATATTGCATCTCTGTGTCGGTTTGTATGAATACTGATTGTTTCAATACTATTTTCTACTTTGATTTTAAAAAATCCTCCCAATCCGGCTACAAATAGTGAACCCCCTATTATCTGTCATTAACTATTTTTCTTCTTTCCCTGCCTCTTAATTCAAATTAATTAAACAATTCTTTGATAATGTGAAAAAATGAAAGGCTCGTTTTTCTGAGGTTTTCGTGAAATATCTCGGAAAATAATGGAGATACGCCCTTTTTCACCAGAACTTTTTTTGTAGAGCCGAAAATTCGCTACAAAAAAGAGTTCGGTGAAAATTTCTCTATCTCGTTTAGTTTCCGAGATATTTCTAATAAACCATTGAATATGTGAAATTACCGATTTTTTCTACTTTATCAATGAATGAATTATTCTCAATCTAATTGAAAGATTGGTTATACTTGCATAATTAGACGAGATAGGATCCCATGATCGCCTCTAATTTATTTTTATCAATCATCAATCATACATAGTATATTACCCTTTATTTTTCTGTATATTTTAATAAACGAGAAAAACGGTTTAATTCATTCGCAATGTGCACGGGCTCGGAGAGGGAAACAGGCAATTAAAAAAGAAAATATCAATGAAAAAAAAAAAAGAAAGGCCTTACAGAAAATTTGAGCATCCTACGGCTGTGTTGGCTATATTTTGTAGTATCACGAGGCGCCGCCGATTCTATTGGACAGCTTGACCTACGTGAACATGGTTGTCACCCTACTTTTCTTGATTGAGTGCATCCTGAAAATCGTCGCCTTCGGATGCAAGGTACAACAAAATAAATTAAAGAAAAAAAAGACGTAACGTTTTTTAAAATGAGAGAAAGAAATACTCACTACTCCACTTTATATTTACACTTTGAAATGGAAATTGAAGTGAAAATTTGAATTATTAAAATTTTTGAGGAAAACGTTACCATTGGATCCGGTCTTTATTCACCGAGATTTTTGGGATACATTTCACGGTTTTCGGGGTGAAAGGGAGGAACAATTCTGACGTTAATTTTTAATGATTTTTTTTGGCTAAATTTTTTGAATAATTTAGTGATAAAGAGGTGAAACGCAGAATGAAAAAACTTTATCATAGTTTTTTTTTTTAAAGATATCTCGGTAAATAAGCGAGATACGAAAATTGAGATCTTTTTTGTAGAACGAAAATTTCTAGAAAACTGAAAAAGTCTTTTCCTTATTCAAATTTTTAATTTTTCGGGAATATCTCTAAGAATAATGGAGATATACTCTTTTCCGCCGGAACCTTTTTTATAGCCCTTAAAAAAAGCTACAAAAACGATTTCATGAAAATTTTTGGTATCTTGTTTATTTTCCGAGAAAATCCAAAAAAACCGAAGGAACGTGAGAAATTGAATCATCTCGTTTCACCACTGAATTACAAACAATCCATGAAAAACCCGAGACGATTGAACTCGGATTAATGGTATCCACTTTGTCACTTTGCCTCACTTGTTATTATATCTCTAGACCTATACATAAATAT